>OW052081.1:14128484-14133484 GCA_932526445.1 Phragmatobia fuliginosa | reverse complement strand
TCATCTAAAACTTGCTATATAAACTTGCAAATAATATCGACTCGAAGCTATTGGCGGCTGAGATTCACATTGTTTTGATTTAAAACGCTGTTTAGTTCGTTTTATACACATTTTCTACGAAATTTTTAGGACTTTGACGCTTTTTAGTGTTTTTACTTATTTCAAACGCTAAAATCTTTGTCGTTTGTCAACCAAATCTCTTGATTTTGGTTTTAAATCGTCGGCGTTAGCATCGCCTACACGTGTGTACCTCGTTTTTGGGGCTGCACCGTATAACACCTGAAAAATTTACAATAAACACTGAAAAAGTTCCTAAAAATCATAAAAAATTGACTTTAAACCATACTTACCGGACGTTCCGTGCCACTCGCTGCCGGAAGCTCATTGTTTTTGACTACCTTGGCACCCTTGCTGTACACCACCACCGGTTGAACACCCTCCGACTTACCATCGGAGCAGGAACACCTGAAAACTTAGGAATTTTCATCAAAATTTATCAAAAATTAACGTTTTTCGACAATAATTTGGCAACCCTTTGGTCTATAACTACAAATTTTGCATATTTAGATAGGGCTCATCTAGCCGCGTCGAAAGACACCACTCCCGTCGAAATCCGACGAGTGGATTTTCAAAAACGGGAATAAAACGAAATTTCTAAGTGTCAAACCGAGTTTACCTAAGGGGTGATATCACAAAAATTTTTCATCTAAAACTTGCTATATAAACTTGCAAATAATATCGACTCGAAGCTATTGGCGGCTGAGATTCACATTGTTTTGATTTAAAACGCTGTTTAGTTCGTTTTATACACATTTTCTACGAAATTTTTAGGACTTTGACGCTTTTTAGTGTTTTTACTTATTTCAAACGCTAAAATCTTTGTCGTTTGTCAACCAAATCTCTTGATTTTGGTTTTAAATCGTCGGCGTTAGCATCGCCTACACGTGTGTACCTCGTTTTTGGGGCTGCACCGTATAACACCTGAAAAATTTACAATAAACACTGAAAAAGTTCCTAAAAATCATAAAAAATTGACTTTAAACCATACTTACCGGACGTTCCGTGCCACTCGCTGCCGGAAGCTCGTTGTTTTTGACTACCTTGGCACCCTTGCTGTACACCACCACCGGTTGAACACCCTCCGACTTACCATCGGAGCAGGAACACCTGAAAACTTAGGAATTTTCATCAAAATTTATCAAAAATTAACGTTTTTCGACAATAATTTGGCAACCCTTTGGTCTATAACTACAAATTTTGCATATTTAGATAGGGCTCATCTAGCCGCGTCGAAAGACACCACTCCCGTCGAAATCCGACGAGTGGATTTTCAAAAACGGGCCCGCCCACCCACCCATTCTCGCTTAGGGATATCAACTTTTCAGGGGTACAGAAGCAACAGGGGTAAAAAACATTTTTTATTTTTGACTTTTTTTTTGACTTTTTATAATTTTAGAAAATTAACTAATCACTGTACGAGGTCTATTGACCATAACTTGCGACTGAGCAATTTAATTGCTCTTTACATTTAACCAGACATACATTACTCGACCTTTTAAATTTAAAATAAAATCAATCAACCTTTTTTAATTATTAATCAGGAACGCACGTAGTGTGTCCTTATACAACACACTGCACGTGCGTACGCACTCCAACCTCGATACGTTCGGACACGGAGCACCCATTAGGAAGGCGTCAGAGGTCTCCCGAGGTCCTGAAAACATGGAGGCAGCCGAGGCGGGACCATCGCAGACTTCAAGCGTGCGACGGAGCATTGAGAGACTGGAATCGGGCAAAACAGCGCCCAAACCATCACCCACCAAATCACCAAACAAACTGCTACCTGGTGCCCCAACGAAAACTAAAGACAAGGTTGTCCCGACCTCACTAGAGGGTAAAACAGCAACGCGCAAGACCCCAGCTGAAGGGCAGAGTCAGACACCGCCTGCGCAGAAGCCACGCTATGCCTCCAGAACCGCCGAGGCCAAAGCCAAAATGATAAGGGCTAAGACCTTGCTAGGAGAGTCTCGAAACCTTAGAGCGGACATAAAGACAGACGTTACAGCTGTAATTGACAGACTGTACGAAATGGTGAAGGAAAGCGAACAACCCAAGAAAACGCAGAAGACGACCGCACAGGTTGAATCGGTTGGCTGTCCGCAAGAGGACTCCCGGCTGGAGGGGGTGTTAAAAGACCACATTAAAATGATAAAAGAACACACTGAAAAAATGCAGGACCTGGAGAGAGCACTGGAGGCCCATAAACGAGAACACTCTGAGAAAATGAAAGATCTTGAGAGGGCGCTAGAAACACAGAAATTAGTAGTTAACGAAGGAAGGGCCTCTCTCTCTTACGCCGAGGCCACTGCCAATCACAACAACATGAGAGGACCAATAAAAAGCACTATACACTCGGTCGTGGTGACCTCGGAGAACGAGAGGGAGACTGGAGAGGACGTCCTTAATAAAATCAGGGAGGCGGTGGACGCAAAGGAGGGTTGGGTCAAAGTGGAAAAAGTAAGGAAGGCAAGAGATAGAAAGGTGATCCTTGGCTTCACCTCCAAGGAGGAGAGAAACAAAGCCCGACAAAGATTAGAGAGAGACGGAGTCAATCTGTTGGTTGAGGATATGAGGAACAGAGACCCTCTTATTAGGCTCAAGGATGTCCTATCCATAAACACCGACGAAGACATCATTAAAGCTCTTCGGAATCAGAACGGGGAAATATTTCGCGGCCTGGAGGAGGAGGAGAACAGAGTCGCAATAAAATACCGGAGGAAAGCCAGAAATCCTCACGTGTGTCACGTCATAATGAGTGTGTCACCCGCTATTTGGGGAAAAACCCTAAAGGCCGGTTCACTGCATATAGACCTGCAGCGAATCCATGTGGAGGACCAATCTCCACTAGTCCAGTGTACGCGCTGCCTGGGCTTTGGACACAGTAAACGCTTCTGTAAGGAGTCGGCCGATCTGTGCAGTCACTGCGGTGGTCCACACCTGAATCAAGTATGCGCTGAGCGCCTAGCGGACGAAAAGCCAAACTGCCGCAACTGCTCCAGAGCGCAACTGGTTAAGACAGACCACAACGCTTTCCACATCGAGTGCCCCATAAGGAAAAAGTGGGACAAACTTGCACGGTTGACGGTAGCGTACTGCTAACGTCGATACGGTGGATACAACACTACATCGTATTATACAGGCTAACCTCCAGCGCAAGAAATTGGCAACGAATGAGGTGTTACTGGAAGCGACGAAACGAGGTGTCGCTGTGGCCCTACTGCAAGAACCCTACATAGGAGGGGTTGGGGAGATGAGGGGTCATCAAGGAGTGCGCATATTTCAAAATAACAATGGCAGAGAGGGTGTTGTAAAGGCGGCTATTGCTGTATTCGATCCGCAGCTAAAAGTAAAACAGCACCCTAAACTCACCACAAACAATGTGGTTGTGATAGGCGTACATACTGATGATTGGGAGGTGACACTCGTCTCTTTCTATTTTGAACCGGACCAGCCAGTTGGGCCATACTTAGAACATCTCAGAAAAATAAGCCACACCATAAGAACTAGGTGGATCGCTGGAGGAGACGCGAATGCTAAGAGCGCCTGGTGGGGAAGCCCCATGACGGACAGAAGAGGTGAGGAGCTCTCCGGCACGCTGCACGAACTGGGCCTGCATATTCTAAACAGAGGGGAAACTCCTACCTTTGACACCGTGAGAGGTGGCCAACGATTCTCTAGCTACGTCGACATCACAGTGTGTACCGCAGACATCTTAGATGTTGTCGACAATTGGGCTGTAGACGAAAGTCTCACGAGCTCCGATCATAACGGCATGATATTTAGTATCAAAATTCACAAATGTAATAATGTAGAAGTAAAAAGAACCACTAGAATATACAATACCAAAAAAGCAAATTGGTCCCAATTTCATGAGAAATTGAAACAATTTAAAACAGAGCACAAAATTACCGAAGCAGAAATTAGTAAAATAGAAACCATAGAAGACCTAGAATCATTTATTAAAAAATTAAATTACATTTTAACAGAAACATGCAACAAGACAATCCCTAAAATAAAAAACCAAAAACAACTTACCATGCCGTGGTGGTCGGAGCAGCTCAGCCGGATGAAGAAGAAGGTAGCTACACTAAAGAACAGAATACGTTGTGCTGCCCCGGTGCGTAGACAGATGGTAGTTGAGGAGTACCTGAAAAAGAAAGAAGAGTATGAGTTAGCGGCAACAAAAGCACAAATTAACAGCTGGAAGGAGTTCTGCAGTAAGCAAGACAGGGAAAGTGTCTGGGAGGGCATATATAGGGTGATCGGCCGGACAACCACCAGGGCGGAGGACCTGCCATTGCAGAAGGATGGAGAGGAGCTGGACGCGAGGGGGTCGGTGAAATTTATAGCGGAAACGTTCTATCCCGAAGACCTGGAAGACGTGGACAACGACTATCACCGCCAAATTAGGAGGAAAGCGGAGGAGGTGAATACCGAAAACCAAACTGAGCTCTGGGATCCGGAGTTCACGCTCTTCGAACTGCAGTCGTCAATGAACTCCTTTAACCCGCGGAAGGCCCCTGGAGCAGACGGTTTTACTGCAGACATATGTCGCTGCGCCATTGAGGACGATCCTTCAATGTTTCTGCGCCTCTTTAACAAGTGCCTGGCTCTCCACTATTATCCGAGGCCTTGGAAAGATGCAACGGTGATTATACTAAGAAAGCCGGGACGTAGTGACTATACAACACCCAAATCCCTAAGACCGATAGGATTATTACCGATCATGGGAAAAATCCTAGAAAAGATGTTGATCGGAAGGCTCAAATATCACTTGCTACCACGAATGAGCACTTTCCAATACGGATTTATGCCCCAAAAAAGCACGGAAGACTCCCTCTATGACCTAATGCAGCACATCCGCAAGATACTACGCCAAAAGCAAATAATAACAATCGTGTCACTTGACATAGAGGGAGCTTTCGACAGTGCATGGTGGC
>OW052081.1:14100984-14123484 GCA_932526445.1 Phragmatobia fuliginosa | reverse complement strand
GTGGGAGGGTGCGTCTCGGGGTCCTACATCTTTTGAGACCCCTCCCGGATTTTTCAGCTGGAAAACACCGAAGTTACAGCGGTTTTCCTCGAAACCACGTGGCCACGAGGTCCCTGTTCCAGGGCATATAGAAAAATTCTGACCACGTGGGGTCGTGAACAACTAAAGGAGAAACTGGGAACGGTTCAAACTTCCCGGAAAAGTCATCGGTGTAAAAAGTTATAACAATCACAAAAGTGTCACAAAAGTGTCAAACTTTAAACAATTTTAACTCCGTAATAAGATCTGTGACCCCAACTTTTTAAATTATCCACACCTAGTGTAGTGTGTGCTGTGTGTGATAAAAGTTATCCCGTTAAAATCGGCCGAAAAACAAGGAAGATACAAACAATTTTATAAAGGTAAACAAACTTTTCTTATACACCCAGCGCAAATCCCGGAAAACTTTTCTAGGGTCTGCAGGGCCTAATCCCTGATCCCTAGGGACTTTCCGGGACTTTCCACCTCACACAAGCTGTGCCCTAATACAAATAGTGCATTACAAAAGTGATCCGGGAACATATAATTATAATACTAGTGAACTATAGACCAGTGAATAAACTTTTTACACTAACGCCGTCACAAACCGGGAAACATTCGGAAAAAAGACTGTAGCACCAAATCCTGGAAATATAGAAACTCGCAAACACCCATCACCACTTCCTGACTTAATTCCGCACACATCGGTGAAAAACCGGGAAAATATAATTATAATTTAAGCGAGTTATACACATAAAAACAAACGTAAACAAACATCTCGGGAAACCCGTCGGGAACAAAAATTCTCAGCTCCCGAGGGTCAAGCTACCCTAACACCACCATAAGTTGGTAGACCTTATCAAGACCTATAAATCGACATTTTTCCCGAGGGAATCGGACCACGGACGGCCGAGTTAGGCGACTCCAAAAATTCTGAGAAATTCTGCCGTAACAAGTAAACAAAAAACGGAAATAAATATCAAACCGGAAATTTCCAAGAAATTTCTCACAAATTCCTTAACTTTGATGACAAATATCTCCGGAACCGTTGAACTTAGAGGGAATTTAACAACGGGTAATTTATCCTCGGGGTAAGGAGATTACAATCTACCCATAACATCCCCTAAGTCAAAATTACCGTTTATGAGATAGAAAAACAGGATAAACATACAGAAAACTTTGAAGTCGAATAACTCCGGAACGCCTGCTCCGATTTGAAAACTTTCTTCGGGTGGCATATAGCCCTCGACAGATCCTATCCAGTGGTGCTTTCAGGACGACTGAAATTCAGGTCGTTCCTGAAATAAACATTTTTATAGTTTTAATTATAGTAAACAAACAGCCCAAAATTTTTAAAATCATTAGCTTCACCGTAGCTGACACTCCCCTCCCTTCCCCACACAAGATCTGAAAAATTTTTGACCGGCTGGACCGAAATTGATGAGAAATCTATCAATAGATAGTTAGCTCGAAATCTCGGGACTGGCTGGTCCGATCTTGATCGGGTTTTCGGGTGAGGATTGAGGATTAGGAGACCCATCCTAATAACCAAGGAGTGGCATTCTACGAACAAATTCGAATTATTATTATTATTAAAATTAGTCATCAAAATTTTGAAATTTTATACTCGCAAAAATTTTGGACTGTTACGGCATAGGGAAGCTGCCGTTCACCCTCTCCCCACCCCACGAAACTGAGACTTTGACCGGCTGAACCGAGATTGATAGGATTTTTGTCAATTGACAATCAGGCCGATATCTCAGGATTGGCTGGTCCGATTTCGTTCCGGTTTTCGGGAGTCGATAGAGGACTTAGCGCCCTACCCTTCCGAGGTAAGAGAGGCTCTCTACATAGAGTCTTTAGGATATTTTAAAAAAAAAAAAAAAATAATAATTTTATTTTATTTTAAACTATTTTAATATTAAATTCATTTCAGAAAACTAACTGATATATAGTTAGCAATATCCGCGACTCTACATAGGGATTTTCAGGATTTCAAAAATTTTCAAAAATATTTTGAAAATTTTTATTCCTTTTTAATACTTGCTTCCCATTAGATTAGTGACATTGTGCTTGTCTTTTGACGGCACAATTAGACTTAGGGAATTTTAACTGTATATATATTGAAATTATTTAACTTTTTAACCTTTAATTGTAAATAATTAAAATTTCAATATTTAAATTATTGATTACTAGTTTATATTGACATTGTACCTGTCTATTGGCAGTACAATTAGTTTTAGGTATTTTAATTGTATATATATTGGTATTTTAAAATTTTTAACTTGACTATTTATTATTGACATTGTACTTGTCTATTGACAGTACAATTAGTTTAGGTAATTTTAACTATATATATTGTAATTTTAAGATTTTAATCTGATTATTACTATTGACATTGTACTTGTCTTTTGACAAGTACAATTAGGTTTAAGAATTTTAATTTGTATTTTAGCTTTAAGTTTAGCTCATTAGCTCATTGACCTTTAATTGATTTTACTTTGACTTTTAATTTATAGTTTAGATTATTTTAAATACTTGACGGAGGCCTTACACCTCCTATATATATTAAGACCGGCTCAAATTCGAGCAAACTTATTTTAGTTATTTAATTTGATTAGTTTGTTTTATACTCAGACGCATACGGATACTTACCCCCCTATACAGGGTAAGATAAACACATTTTTAAAATAACACAACCCCCCTATACAGGGTTGGACATAGGTACACAACACAAACAACTTTCCCCTTTCACACATAACAGTTACACATCCACACTAAACATGTACACCACACCACCAGCGTCCATTGTCTCTAAAAAACCAGCTGCCGCCGGCACTTCTACCTCGCCCAATATAGTTGAAGACGCCGCCAGGACCTTTATCAAGAGGCCCGGTACAAAAAGACGTTCACTTGATAATATGAAAATTTATAAAAACCAGCACAACACCTACGCTGGGCTATCAAGTGAACATTTACTCCAGGAGGTCATGAAAACCTTTGAGGACATACCCTCAAAGGTACAGGAGTACCCTCAGATGAGGAGGGACATAAAGACTTTCCTGGAGGATAAATCTGATAAAGGTATCCGCATTATCTTCGAGTTGAGTAAGCGGATCAAAGACCTGGAGGCGGGGGCCGTCGAGGCCGCAAATGCGGCTACGGCGAAAGAAACTCCCACGCAGGGAGGTGTAGCTACTGAGGCTGCGCCTTCGCGGTTGGAGGAGAAGTTGCTCGACAGGATGGAGGAACTGGAGAAGGCGGTCTACGATTGGGTCGGAGAGTCCCACTCCATATTAAAAAGGGAAATTAGAGCTCTCGACTCTAAAAACGATGAACGGGCCGCACTCATCATCGAGAAGACCCATGAAAAGATTGAATTAAACCAGGTGGATATAGATACGGCAACTGAGGGGATCGTGGTCCGCGCACAGACTCAAATTGAGGACCTGGTGGCCACCGTCGCTAGAGACGTCGTCGTAGAGGCGAGAACGTGTCTTGCCGAAGCGACAAGTGGCCTGAAACCGGAGAGCGACCCGACCCCCAAGACGTATGCCAGTGTCGCAGCAGCCAGACCCGGGCGCCGCCCGGCGCTTCACTCGGTGGCGGTCACCTCCACAGACAGTCTAGAGACCGCTGAGGAGGTGCTCGCCAAGGTGAAGAGGACGGTCGACGCCAGGGCCACTGGCCTCAAAGTCACTAGAGCCAGGAAGGCGAAAAATCGCACTGTTATCCTGGGCTGCGACACGGAGACAGATAGGACTAAGGTGATGGAACGCATCGAGCGTTGTGGTGACGGTCTTGTGGTAGCGCCCTTGACCAACAAAAATCCACTCGTCGTCCTAAAGGACGTTTATTCGGACGAAGGTGACGAAGATACGGTAAGGGCCATATACACCCAAAACGCCGATATCTTCGTCGGCCTACCACAAGACGAACAAGATATACACATAAAATACAAAAAACGTACACGAAACCCCAAGACGTCACACATCGTTTTGCAGGTTAAGCCAAGGGTGTGGCAGAGGATGACGGAGGCCGGGACCCTCTACCTTGACCTGCAAAGGGTCAGGGTGGAGGACCAGTCTCCGCTCATCCAATGCACTAGGTGCCTTGGGTTCGGCCATGGCCGCAGATTCTGCGCGGAGAGTGCGAGCAAGTGCAGCCACTGCGGGGGCTCTCACTTACGTGAGAGCTGCCCCGACTTCTTAAAAGGAGCGGAACCGCGTTGCTGCAACTGCGCGCACTCTGGGCTGCGAAACATAGGCCATAATGCATTTAGTTCCGAATGCCCAGTTCGTGCTAAATGGGACTACCTAGCCCGCTCGAACACGCAATATTTATGACTCACGCACCCACAGCACACACACGACATGGTACATATACACACATAGACACTGATCTACGTAATATATATTAAATATATAGGAGTAAATCAGAACATGCACAACAACTAAACAGTTACACGCACAAACAGACAAGATCAATTCATAACTGAGGGGTCGGCAATTGTTTATAATTGATTTTATAAATATATTGTCGACCAAGATAGGGTGTTGAAAGTGAATTGACACAACTATACAAACACGAACTAAACATGCACAAAACACAACACCGGTCATGAATATTGCGAGGTTGGAGCCAATACCTATGCGTGACGCCTTGGAGTTATCTACATAACTAACATAACTTACACAACACAACACCAGACAACACAACACCAGACAACACAACACCATACAACACTACACAACATCACACACCACAACATCATACAACACCACTTAACACCATTCAACACTACTCAACATCCCTCAACACCATACAACACCACACAACACAACACGCAACCAATATGTATTATTTAAACACACAATAAAACTGAAATAAAATGATTATAGACAGACCAAGAAATAAGCATGCAGTAATAAATTGTAAATATTAAAAACAAAAAGCACAAGCTGAATTGTACCATATAATATATGTTAATAAATAACAAGGAATAAGACGAAATATGTTTCAAACATATAATGTATAAGATAAGAGCATGCATTAAATAGAATAAATCATATAAATATAACTTAGATAATAATAATTATCACAATATCGGGACACCCGATTGCGATACAAAATAACATAAAAGCTTATATGTAAATATTGTTAAACAAGGGCCTGTCGTACTCACGGACGGGGGAAAGTTGTGAGGTCGAGATAATGACCTCTTAAAAAAAAAAAAAAAAAAAAAAAAAAAACCTAACCTAACCTAACCTAACCTAACCCCTATACACCCAGAACACGGAAATCTTCATGGGGCTACCACAGGAAGAAAAAGAGCTCAAAATAAAGTATAAGAAGAGGACAAAAAATCCCGAGGCGTCCCACCTGATACTACAGGTGAGGCCGAAAGTGTGGCAGCGGATGACCGGGGCTGGAACCCTCTACCTCGACCTCCAAAGGGTCAGGGTGGAGGACCAGTCCCCGGTGGTCCAATGCACAAGGTGCCTGGCATTCGGCCATGGCCGCAAGTACTGCACCGAGAGTGTGGACAAGTGCAGCCACTGCGGAGGACCGCATTTGCGTGCGAAATGCCCCGAGTACTCTGCGGGGGCCGGACCACGTTGCTGCAATTGTTCGCACTCTGGGCTAAGGAACGTTGGCCACAACGCCTACAGCGCCGAATGCCCAACCCGCCTTAAGTGGGACTACCTGGCCAGGTCCAACACGGCATACTTATGACTAGCCACCCACAGTACACACACATATAACAGTAACACGTACACTCATACACATACATAGACACTGATGTATGAAATATATAATAAATATATAAATGATTACATCAAAAAACATGCATACAACATATAACTCGTACAAATACAAATCGTTCATACAGAGGTGTCAACAGTTGTTTATATGTTAGAATATAAACACTCTGTTGACAAAGATAGGCAGATTATGAACTAACACAACATAAACACAAGCTAAACATGCAAATACACAATACACGGGTCATAGGTATGGCGAGTTGGAACAAGTATCGGAGTGGAACGTCTCGGTGAGAAGAAACAAACATACAAGACAGACTTAGAATAAAATAAACAGGAAAAACCACTCCCACTGGTATTATACAAACATGACAGACTCTTAGCTAACTACACATTTATTAAACACTACACTTACACACAAATAAGTTCATAAATTGAAACATATAATATACTTATTTAATTACTTATTTAAATTATTTTACTAATTAACTACTTATCTTAAATTATTCTATCTTAAATTGTTCTTAATTATTGAAAGCAATAATTGAACAAAAAGTTGACAATTTCAAAAAGTAAAAATGCATACTATCCTTAATTTAATTATTTATTCTATTTTAATTTTAATTATTTATCTTAATTGTTTTATTCTATTTTAATACCTTGCAACTATCGAATGTAAATAATTTATTAATTCAGTTGGAAAAACTTGAAATGTAGACAATAGCAAAAGCTCTTAAACTCTGAATGGAAATGAAGTCAGATTGACTAATTAAGGAATTATAAAAATATATACAGTATGTAAAGACGAGAATGTAAATAACATAACAAGAAAATATATATAATGTAAATAGTGTAGATAAGCAAATGTAAACAAATTGGGAATATATACCCAATTAATTAATTAATAATAATAAGTTAGCATACATATATTATCAGATATAAAAGAGCCTGTCGTTCCTACGGACGGGGAAAAGTGGCGAGGTCAAAAGAAAAAGACCTCACAATTTTAAAAAAAAAAAAAAAAAAAAAAAAAAAAAAAAAAAAAAAAAAAAAACCTAACCTAACCTAACCTAACCTAACCTAACCTAACCTAACCTAACCCAGTACGACTCGATACCTGGTAGAGAGCACGTGCACTTTTTATCGCTCCGACCTTTGAAAATTCATTTAAGTGGGTTTTTCTTGACGTATCGCAACGAATTAAGTGTCCGCGGATTCGTCTCGCCGCGCTCCATCCTGTGGATTATAGTGTTTCAGCCGCACAAGTGCTGCTGAAGTGTAAAAACCGAAAAACAAAAGTTTTGAAGGTTATAACCTAAAAAGTTTCGACAAAAGTGGTGATAACTTTGTGAATATTAGAGTGCCACTCCGGAAAAAAGTGTCAGTGTGTGTGCCGCGCTGGTCCCCAGCCGCTGCCACCCTCAATTTCACCCGGACGATCGCGGTGTAGCCGGAAAAGCGTGAAAAACAAAAACCACGTGGCCACGTGGTCCTTGAAGGAGACGACCCAGGAGTCTGAAAATTTGTGGACCTAGAGAACTCACCAGGAGACACCGTTTTCTGGAAAAAAGAAAATTTTTCGTGAGTCCAATAAATTATAATAAACATTCAAAGTTTCGAACTTTGACCTCTTATAACTCTTAAACGAGAAAGAAATTCAAAATTCTGCAACTGCACGTCGTTGCGCGCTGACCCAAGGAAGAAGCCTACAAATTTTGGGATTTTTCTAATTAATAGTTTTTATACTACAAATAAAAAACTAAAAATTCTGAAAATTACTGTTTTTCAGTGAGAAATCCTGAAAAATTTTAAATTTTTATTTTACAGTTTTAAAGTACCAGATTTTTAAGGAATTTTAAAAGTTTTTTCAGAATTTTTCGTCAAAAATTGACTTAGTTATTAAATTTTTAATGTTTTTTAGTAATAAATAGTAAATAAATAGAAAATATTATAATTTTAGATAAGGATTGTGTCTTTCCAGTGCACATTGACCTTTTTAAGCCCAAACTGGGCTAAAATTGCGCTGGAAATAAAGAATTTGTACTTTTTCAGCCATTTTGTTTTTTGTTAAATATTTTTTAAATTTGTATATCTCCCAAACTAATTTAGGTAGGACAACCGGGTTTGCGCGAAAACCTAGCTCGGATAGGTATCTAGCCGGAAAAATTGTTTTCGGGAGTTTTCGGGAGCTGAAAATTTTTTGGCCTGAAAGTGCTAGGGAAGGCTTTGGGGGGTCGAGCCAGGCTGTGCACTCGAAACCCGGTCTTTCTGCGACCTCTGGTTGCTGAGTTATTGGCGTTTGAAGTTGGGATTTGACAGCTGAGTACTGTCAAACCTCGGGTTTGGACGCCTCTATCTCTGGATTGGAGAGTCGTAGAGCGACGCGGTTTTCTTTAGTGTGCTTGGGGCGACCGTCTGGGGCTACACCGCGAGTTTGGCGCGATTTTGAGACCTCGACTTTTGGAGCCCTGCGGGCCCCACGAGCCGAAAGAGCGGGTCGGGACGATTCAGAAAACCCCAAACACGACATACCTGCGACCCTCAGGGTGGTTTCTATAGCCTGTTGAAGTTCGACTTTGACAGCTCTGAACTGTCAAAGTCGAGCTTTGGTCGACTGTAACTCTTGAACCGAGCGTCCTAGAGGGTTGCGGTTTGTTTGTGGGTGACTGGCCGGACTTGACCTATCACATAGCTGAGGTTTCAGGAATTTTCAGAGCCTGAAAATTTTCCGGGCTGAAAAGCAAAAATTTAAGTGCGTCTCAACGAGACGATTACAGTGATACCAAACTCGACTAAAATCGGACTAGCGGATCGGGAGATATCCTGGTTTTCATCTTTTCGCGGCGGCCATATTGGTTTCAGCTGCGATTTTTGAACCCCGATATCTCCGGAGCCCCTTGGGCTAGGTGGGTCGAGTTTGGGGTCATTAGAAAGGGCTTAGTAAGGCCTATCAGATAGTCGACTTTTCAAGGCTCTATATAGAGCCATAAATAAGTTTTGTTGTAAAAAGGAATTTATTGACTTTTTTGACTCCGGATTTTAATATACCGGTGTATGTAAATAAAACAAACACGTTGACCCTTATTGTGGCTCGACTCTACATAGAGCTCAGTAGTTTAAGAAACCTTGTATAGTTTTAAGATTTTAATCTTTATTTTCTTAAGTTGTACTCTACTTTAATATTGTAATTTTGGAGCTGACCCCGGAGGTTGTATATCTCTGCCTGACTTTTTAGACATAAGCCCTAGACTTATTAGACTCAGAATCCAATAGATTCCTAAATATAAATTAGAACTGAGACCCTGTCCAGAACGTGGACAGAGACACATCTACCGTAAACCCAACTTTACACGCATAAAACACTTACACCCTGGGTAACATACACAGTAACACTTAACATTATACACTGTACAAAGCACTTAGGTACACGGACATTGACACTAGACAATATTATCTCTGGGGCATCTGTTGAAGTCTAACGCCTTTACCAGTCGTAGAGAGAGCCTGCAAGTGACGAGTCTACTCCATATTAGACTCTTTTACAACTTTACTTAACTGCAAACGTTTTGCGATCTGTATTTACAACTTTTACAAATTTACTTTTAAAACCGTATTTACAACTTTTACAAATTTACTTTAAAATTTTAACCATCAATCTTACATTGAAAGACGCGCACCTACAATGTTCGGCATGAGAACCCCGGTCAAGGGAGCGAGCACCTCTTCCCCATCAGACCCAGACAAGACACCTTGTGACAAAACCAGTCCCGTGGTTGAAGTCAACCCGACAAGGCCAGTTAGGAGTAGTGTTGATGAGTTGGAGCTCCGCGGAGTTCCCCAACGAAAAGACACGAAAACGGCGACCAAGTCACAAAAGTCTAAGGAGGGATCTACAGAACGATCCTTCTTAATGGTTCCTGCTCCTTTAAAACGCGTCTCGGTAGCTAGCCAAAGCTGCGAGATAATTAGAGAACAGCTAGGCATGGCCAGGAACTTAAAAAGAGAAATAAGGATAGAAATTGAAGACAGAGTGGACCTATTAGAAAGAATAATAAAAGCATATGAGGAGGACAGAAGAAAACTTACAAAGGGACAGAGTGTGAGAACATCTGATGCAGGAGATATAAATAAAAATATAGGAAACGACATCCTGAGGAAAGTAGAAGAGAATGAAAGATTATTAAAAGAAAACGGAAGAGTAATAGAAGAGTTAAAGGAAAGAATCGAAGAACGCGAAAGAAAAGGACAAATGACATATGCTGGGGCAGCAGCAAGTGGTTTAAAAGCCCAGGCCCCAGAGCGAGCGACGCTGCACTCAGTCGTAGTCACGTCCAAAAACGAAAACGAAACTGGGGAACAGGTCATGGAAAGATTAAGAAAAACCTCGAATGAGGATGAAGGATGGATAAGGGTAGAAAGAATAAGAAAGGCAAAAGACAGAAGGGTAATAATAGGCTACAGGACAGAAGAAGAAAGGGACAGGGCACAACAAAGACTGTCGGAGAAGGAAAAGGACCTCACCGTAGAGGGTATTAAGAACAAAGACCCTCTACTCATTATGTACGGCGTCCTCAAAACACACAAGAACGAGGACCTCATTAACGCCGTAAGGACCAGGAACAAAGAAATCTTTCGAAACCTGGCCCCGGAACAGAACAGATTATCCGTTCTGTACCGGAAAACAGCGAGGAATCCTCATACGTGCCACGTGGTGCTCAGGGTCTCCCCGGCGGTATGGACGCGTGCCCTAGACATAGGGAGACTGCATATAGATCTGCAGCCGATCAGGGTAGCTGACCAATCCCCCTTGGTACAATGTTCCCTGTGTCTGGGGTATGGGCATAGCAGGAAGTTTTGCACAACAACTGAGCCTAGGTGCAGTCATTGTGGCGGGCTACATTTGCGAGCCGAATGCCCCGATTACGCCACCAATACAGAGCCAAACTGCTGCAACTGCCTGAAGGAGAAGCTGAGCAGCATTGGGCACAACGTATTCAGCAACTTGTGCCCAGTGAGGAAAAGGTGGGACGATATAGCAAGGGCCACCACTCAGTACCGGTGCTGAAGGCACCTCAGTGAATGCTGCCCCATACAAGATACTGCAAGCGAACCTCCAGAGGCGGAAGCTCGCCACCGAAGAGCTCATGATCGAAGCCTCCAAACGAAAAGCCGCGATCGCCCTGTTACAGGAGCCCTATGTGGGGACGGCTAGAAGAATGAAGGGATACAAGGGCGTTAGGGTCTTTCAGAACACCGGAAACGGCGAAGGGACTGTAAAGGCGGCTGTCGCTATCTTCGAACCACACCTAGATGTGGTGCAGTACCCACAACTCACCACCGATAACATCGTGGTGGTGGGAGTCCGGACCGGTGCCTGGAGGATCACGCTGGTGTCCGTATACTTCGAACCGGATGAACCCATAGTGCCCTACCTGGAGCATTTAAAAAAGATTGGGCGCAAGTTTGGCTCCGAGCGGTTCGTTGTAGGAGGAGACACAAACGCCAAGAGTACTTGGTGGGGCAGTGGGGTTGAAGATCGTAGGGGAGAAGAGCTGAGTGGTGTGCTTGGGGAGATGGACCTCCATGTCCTGAATAGTGGGAACGTTCCGACCTTCGACACTGTGCGAGGTGGAAGACGGTACTGCAGCCACGTAGATGTCACCGCTTGTACGAGCGATATGCTCGCTTGGATCGACGGCTGGAAGGTGGACGAAGGACTGGTGAGCTCGGACCATAACGGCATAGTGTTTAACATCCGTCTGAGTAGAGCTAAAGGTACTAGAATAATGCGCACTACGCGCATATTTAACACCAGACGAGCAAATTGGGGCGACTTCGGGTCGCGGCTTACCCGGCTATTATCTGACAATAATATCACCGGTAACGACGTAAAAGACACGAACGAGTTGGAAAACACCATCCAAACATACAGTCGATTGGTTGGGGAGGCCTGCGCCGGGAGTATCCCTAAGAAAAAGAAGACGGAGTTACTCACTGTGCCGTGGTGGTCGGAGAGGCTAGCACTGTTGAAGAAAAACGTCAAAACCAGCAGACGAAAAATAAGAAGCGCAGCGCCGATCCGGAGGGAGTGGGTGGTCTCGCAGTACCTTGAACAGAAACAGGTTTACGAGTCTGAGGTAAGAAAGGCACAGGTCGAAGGCTGGAAGGACTTCTGCGGAAGGCAGGACAGGGAGGGACTCTGGGAGGGAGTGTATAGGGTTTTAGGTAGGGCAACAGTACGGGAAGAGGACCAGATGTTAAAGAAGGATGGCGTCTACTTGGATGCGAGGGGCTCAGCTGAGCTACTCGCACGCACCTTCTACCCGGAAGATCTTATCGAAGAGGACGGGGTGGGGCACCGTGCAATTCGTGTCGCCGCAAGAAAGGATGAAGAGTTAAAGGAGCATCATAGTGATGATCCACCCTTTCGAATCAGTGAGTTGAACGATGCCCTATCAAAGTTCAACTCGAAAAAGGCTCCGGGGGTTGACGGCTTTACAGCCGATATCTGCTCCCATGCCATAAAAACGGACCCCGCATTATTCCTAGGGTTGCTAAATCGGTGCCTCCGCCACGGTTACTTTCCTAAGATATGGAAGGAGGCCGTGGTGGTGGCACTGAAGAAGCCAGGGAAAGAAACTTATGATACCCCCAAATCATACAGGCCGATTGGGCTCTTGCCTGTCCTGGGGAAGATCTATGAGAGGATGCTGATTGCTCGCCTCAAATTTTATTTACTGCCGAGGATGAGTACTCGCCAGTACGGCTTTATGCCCCAGAAGAGCACCGAAGACGCCCTCTATGACCTGATGGGGCGCATAAGGGCTAAACTCCGTGAAAAGAGGATAGTCACTATGGTCTCCTTGGACATAGAGGGCGCCTTCGACAGCGCCTGGTGGCCCGCTATAAAGATACGACTGGCTGAGGAAAGGTGTCCGGTAAATTTGAGACGAGCAATCGGCAGCTACCTCAGTGATAGGAAAGTAAGAATACGGTATGCGGGTGAGGAGTACAGCCGTTCAACTGAAAAGGGTTGTGTCCAAGGGTCAATCGGAGGACCCCTACTTTGGAACCTCCTACTGGATCCCTTGTTGCATCAGTTGGAAAGCAAAGGGGTGTATGTACAGGCTTTCGCGGACGACGTGGTGTTGGTGTTCGATGGGGATACTGCTCTCGAGATTGAGAGACAAGCCAATGCCTCTCTCGAGCATGTGCGGGAGTGGGGGATCGGAATGAAGCTGAAATTCGCACCGCACAAAACATGTGCGATGGTCATCACGCGGAGGCTGAAGTACGATCTCCCGCGCCTAAGCATGGGCGGGATAGACATTGGATTGTCCACCGAAATTAAAGTCCTGGGGCTCACCATCGACCACAGACTCACTTTCCAAAAACACGTGACAAACATTTGCAGAAAGGCGATCGGGATCTACAACAAGCTCGCGAGGATGGCCCGGATCAGCTGGGGCTTACACCCCGAGGTGATCCGGACCATCTACGTTGCTGCTGTGGAGCCCACCATCTTGTACTGTGCTAGCAGTTGGGGCGCGGCGGCAGGAGGGCTTGGTGTCCGAAAGCAGCTGAATGTGGTACAGCGCGGATTCGCCCAAAAGCTGTGTAAGAGCTACCGGACGGTCTCCCTGCACTCGGCGCTGATCTTGGCTGGTCTGCTCCCTCTGGACCTTAGAGTTCGTGAGGTGGCTTCGTTATACGAAGCCAAGAGAGGGGTAGGCCAGCCATGGTTGGGGGACAGGGAGGTTGAACGAATGGCTCCGGCTATTGAGACACCTCACCCCGCGGAGCATACAGCCTTGGAGTTCAAGTGCCTGGAAGACGAGGAACAACTAAACAATACCGAAAACATCTTGGTACGCATTTTTACGGACGGGAGCAAGATTGAGGGCCGGGTCGGTGCGGCGTTATCCGTATGGAATAACGGGGCCGAAACCAAGGCCCTCAAGCTTGCGTTGTCGCCCTATTGTACCGTCTACCAGGCTGAGCTCTTGGCCCTATGCAAAGCGGCCAGTGAGATCCTCAGGCGAGGCGAGACCACATTTGGCATCTTCAGCGACAGCAGAGCCGCACTCCAAACGGTGACTAACTGTCACATTTTACATCCCCTCGCGGTGGAAACCAGAGTCGCCATTCGACAAGGCATGATCCAGGGTAAGGAAATATCCTTATTCTGGGTCAAGGCCCACGCAGGGTTGATGGGTAATGAACGGGCTGACCAGCTGGCCAAGGAGGCGGCTCTGGGGTTGAAGAGAGCACCGGACTACGGTCTGTGTCCTGTTTCGTTCGTCAAGCGAAGTCTTCGACAGGCCTCGCTTGACGAGTGGAACAGAAGGTACAGAGAGGGCGAGACCGCCTCCGTTACCAAGCTCTTCTTCCCCTGCGCGCTGACTGCTTATGGCGTGGTTCGCAAGATGGATATCGCCGGCACAACTACACAATTGTTTACGGGGCATGGCGGGTTCTCCGAATACTTGACGCGGTTCAAGTGTAAGGAGAACCCATCATGCATCTGTGACCCCAGTGTCGCGGAAACCGTCCCACACCTAATCACAGAGTGTCCAGTATATAGCAGGCAGAGATATAACATAGAACAAGAAATAGGCATAAAAATTGTGACAATAAATCTGAGCGAGATAGTTATTAGCAAATATAGGAATAAGTTTATAAATTATTGTACAAATATTATAAAATTAGTGAATAAGCGCAATAAAGTAGATTAAAGTTATGATTCTTTAATAATGTAGTTATTAACGTAAATCATAATATACAAAATGTAAAAAATTAGTAGCAACTTGCACAATATAAAAGCATATATAATGTATTAGGTTTAATTTAATTGTCATAATTTAATTGTAAGAGCATGTGTAAATTAGTAGGGCAAATATTATAATAAATACTGTGTACGTATTATTTACCCCTGAAAATAAGCAATAGAAATAAAAATAGAAACATTAGCGTAGGAACCAGGAATCCCACCTGGATAGTATGAAAGGCAGAATGATAGAAAGAAAAGGTATGCGGAATGGAAGTACGAGCAGTAGCACTAGTGAGAACTGGAATGAAAGGATGTAGTAGTAAAGGCTCCGAAGAACATCGGAGGTGCTAGAATTAAAAAACAAAAAAAAAAAAAAAAAAAAAAAAAAAAAAACCTAACCTAACCTAACCTAACCTAACCTAACCTAACCTAACCTAACCTAACCTAACCTAACCTAACCTAACCTAACCTAACCTAACCTAACCTAACCTAACCTAACCTAACCTAACCTAACCTAACCTAACCTAACCTAACCTAACCTAACCGTGAGGATCCGAACCCGCGCCTGGGATCTCACGGTGGTCTCCGCCTATTTTGAGCCGGATAAGCCCATAGACGGATACCTCGAGCATCTTCGGGAGATTCGGCGGGGGCTTGGACCCCGTGGCCTGCTAATCGGTGGGGATGTAAACGCCAAGAGCTCCTGGTGGGGAAGCACCACTGAAGATAAGAGGGGAGAAGAATTATGTGGCACATTAGGGGAACTGGATTTGCAGGTGCTCAACAGCGGCAATACACCTACTTTTCATACCATCAGGGGCGGCAAACTCTACAGCAGCCACGTCGACCTTACGGTCTGCTCAGAGGATTTACTCGGACTGGTGGAGGGATGGCGAGTAGACGTCGGCATGACAAGCTCCGACCACAACGGCATTGAATTTCAAATCCGGCAACAAAAATCTTTCGGCATAAATGTTAAAAACACCACTAGACTCTACAACACAAAGAAAGCTAATTGGGACCAGTTTCGTGAGAAACTGGCTCAATTACAAACAGAACTTGAAATAAATAAATTCAAAATTAATAGCATAACAACGAAAACTGATTTGGAAAGTGTTGTAGAGTCATATTCGGCAATAATTAAAGAATCTTGTGACCAAAATATCCCCAAAATTAAATTGAAAACAAAACTTACAATGCCGTGGTGGTCCGATGAGCTCGCCGCGTTGAAGCGAGAAGTCGCCACCAGGAAGAGAAGAATCCGCTGTGCCGCCCCGATTCGTCGGGAACATGTCGTTGCTGAGTACCTGCAAAAGAAAGACGATTACGAAAGACGTGCGAGGTGTGCCCAGATACAAAGCTGGAAGGACTTCTGCACCAAGCAAGATAGGGAGGGGGTCTGGGAGGGTATTTACCGTGTGATAGGGAGGACTGCCAAGAGGCAGGAGGATGTAACCCTGATCAAGAACGGCGTACCGCTTAGTTCCGCCGAATCTGCATCGCACCTGGCGGAGACCTTCTATCCGGAGGACTCTACCGAAGCCGACAATCAGGACCACCAGGACACCCGGGATCTCGCACTGCGGGTAAACGACCGTGTCCATGGTGAGGTGCATGACCCGCCGTTTACTTCGCGCGAGATGATCACCGCGGTGTCCAGCTTCAATCCGAAGAAGGCGCCGGGTGCGGACGGCTTCACTGCGGACATCTGTCGTCAGGCCATTCTCCAGGACCCTGATGCGTTCCTTGCCCTGGCCAACAAATGCCTCACCCTTGGCCACTTCCCCACTAAGTGGAAGGAAGCCACAGTCGTGGCGTTGAGGAAGCCGGGCAAGGACGATTATCAGAGCGCCAAGGCATACAGACCTATCGGCCTGTTGCCAGTATTGGGAAAAGTTCTGGAGAAAATGGTAGTAGCTAGGCTCCAGTGGCACCTAGTACCGAGGCTCAGTACTCGCCAGTACGGCTTTATGCCCCAGAGAAGCACCGAGGACGCCCTCTATACCCTCGTGAACCATATCAAAGCTGAAATCAGGCTGAAAAAGCTGGTCACGCTGGTTTCACTGGATATAGAGGGCGCCTTTGACAGCGCCTGGTGGCCTGCCATCAAGGTCAGACTGGCTGAGGAAGGTTGCCCGGTCAATATCAGACGCCTGCTGGATAGCTACCTAGACGACAGATGTGTGAAGCTGCGGTACGCCGGGGCTGAACACCGCCGCAACACCGAAAAGGGCTGCGTCCAAGGGTCCATAAGCGGACCTATCCTCTGGAACATCCTCCTGGATCCCCTCCTGAAGGGTCTCCATGAACGGGGCGTCAACTGCCAAGCATTCGCGGATGACGTGGTTCTGCTGTTCGCGGAGTATACCGCGTCCGAGGTGCAGCGACATGCCAATGCCGCCCTTGAGTTTGTTCAGGGGTGGGGCGTCAGAAATAAACTCAAATTTGCGCCACATAAGACCTGCGCCATGCTTCTCACAAACAAATTGAAGCATGACACCCCGCTCCTGAGCATGGGTGGGGTCGACATTGGCATGTCTCGAGAGCTGAAGATCTTGGGCCTGACTATAGACGACAAGCTAACGTTTAACACCCATGTCGGCGTCGTCTGCAGGAAGGCCCTGAACATTTCAAAGCAGCTCTCGAGAGCAGCAAAGATCAGCTGGGGGCTGCACCCCGAGGTCGTACAGACCATTTACACCGC
The DNA here is from genome assembly GCA_932526445.1 of Phragmatobia fuliginosa. NCBI lineage: Eukaryota > Metazoa > Arthropoda > Insecta > Lepidoptera > Erebidae > Phragmatobia > Phragmatobia fuliginosa. The sequence continues at coordinate 14,106,227 of OW052081.1, read as the reverse complement.
AACAGTAGAACCGGTCATCACTTATGCGGCAGCCGCATTTGCTCCCGCCGTCGAGAAGCTAGGCGTCCGCAGGCTCCTCGACACTGTGCAGAGAGGATTCGCTCAAAAGATTTGCAAATCGTACCGCACCGTCTCCCTAAACTCGGCCCTACTACTGGCCGGGTTACTGCCTTTAGACCTAAGAATAAAAGAGGCGGCTGCGCTCTATGAGGCGCGCAAAGGGTCAACCCGGCTAGTGCTGGGAGACCGGGAGGTTGAACGTGTGGCGCGATTTGCAGATCTACCACACCCAGCTCTGCGTATGGACCTGAGGTTCCAGAGTCTGGAGGACCAAAGCCTGGTAGACCAACACAACGTGCAGTCGCTCCGTATTTTCACCGACGGAAGCAAGCTCCAGGGCAAGGTCGGCGCCGCGCTGTCTATATGGGACAGCCGGACCGAACTGAGAAGCCGGAAACTGGGCTTGCCAGCGTACTGCACCGTCTACCAGGCTGAGCTCTTGGCCATATGCAGAGCTGCGAGCGAAATCCTGAATTGCAGTGCGGGGAGCTGCGGAATATACAGCGACTCGAGAGCCGCGCTGGAAACAGTGACGAACCCCGAGACCCTGCATCCCCTCGCGATCAAGGCGCGCCGTAACCTCAGCGAGGCCCTGATCCAAGGCAAACGTGTGGACTTGTACTGGATCAAGGCCCACGCCGGCATCGATGGCAACGAGCGCGCCGATCAGTTGGCAAAGGAAGCGGCACTTTCGTGCCGGAGGAAGCCAGATTATGACCTGTGTCCGGTTTCATTCGTCAAGCGTCAGATTCGTAGCGAATCTCTCGACGAGTGGAACCGGAGATACCAATCGGGCCACACTGCCTCCGTCACGAAAGTGTTTTTCCCGGACGCGAGGGATGCGTATTGCTTGGTGCAGAAGATCCGACCCCAAGGCGTTGTCACGCAGATATTCACGGGACATGGGGGGTTCTCCCAATACCTGCACCGTTTCAAGTGTCGGGAGAGCCCGTCATGTATCTGCGATCCAGACAAGGAAGAAACAGCTCTACATGTAATTTTTGAGTGCCCCGTATTCGGGGCAAAACGGTACGAAGCTGAGCAACACCTTGGGGTACAGCTAAAGAAGGAAGTAGCACATATCCTACTAAAGAAAAAAGAAACTCGAACTATATTTTTAAAATTTGCCGAATATACAGTAAAAATATTAATAGATAGAAACAAATAGAAATATAAGCATAAAATAAAGAAATAATAATTATAAATCGATAAATAAAGCATGATTAAAACGTAAAACAAAGCAAACTCACAAAAGCATTAAATAAAGCAATACAAAATAAAGCAACATGAGGCACAACAATAAATGGATCATGAAAATGAAGCAATACACGAAGCAATAAAAGTAAATAAATATTAATAACAGTATCGGATAAATAAATAGCCAATAAGGACTCTTGTAATGTAAGAGGTTGATAGTATTCCTTTAAAAAAAAAAAAAAAAAAAAAAACCTAACCTAACCTAACCTAACCTAACCTAACCTAACCTAACCTAACCTAACCTAACCTAACCTAACCTAACCTAACCTAACCCAGTCGCACTTCGCTACTAGACGCGAACGCCACGTTTTTGTACCGCTCCGTTACGAAAAATCAAAGTTGTGGGTTATTTTAACCAAATATATAAGTGTTATATATCATCGGATTCGCGCTGGCGAGACGCGTCGTTTGATATATCGCAAGTGAAAATTCGTGAAAATTTGTGCACCACGTGGTAGAAAAGTGTAAAATTTTTACCATTCCGGAGGCCATAACTCCGGAATTTGATCAGTGACCACCGGTTTTTGAACTGCTGAAGTGTGTGTTTGGACCCCCCCGATCCTTGGAGACCACTCCCGGATTTTTCCGGTGAGGATCCGAGGCACTAGGGGCCAAAAACCCAAAACCACGTGGCGACCATTTCAGTCATTTCAGCATTCCGGCTGAAACTGAAATTGGTACTGGATAGAGGACCTAACGGCCGACTCGCGAGTGTTTTTCCTGTTGAAATCGGACAACCCAGTGAAGGACAACAAGTGACCAAAATAAATCGGACCTCAAAAATTTTGTAAGTGTTTTTCGAAAATTATTTGTGACGAAACAAGATCGATGACATATACTTTTTATCATTTAATAGTGTTGTTTAGTTAATAAGGAAGACTTTGATACCTCTCCCATAATTTTAGAGCGAAAGCGCGCGAAATAATAATAAAAACAAACTTACGTGTGCGGACAGCCAACTGCAGTACATAACTTTGCCAAAAGTCGGGTTCATCAACCCCTGCTCCTGGCACCCTCACCATCTGGGAAGTGTCCCTAAGTGCTTACCTAACAACCCTTACTACGGAAAAAATTTTTTCCAATACTTACTTTGGGCACTAGGGGCTATTTGCAGAAAGTTGTCAGCCACCCCTAATTTCGGCGACCTCTGGAGGGTGAGCGGTCAGCTTGGCGACTTTTCTTGCGGCTACGGCGAATAGAAGACCTCACCACCTGTAGATAAGTAATTTTAGTTTTAATTATAATTATAAATTGTATTTTTAGGGAATTTTTTACGGGGAAGTGTCACTTTTCTCCATTACCAACTAAGTTTGTAACCCTTATATCTCGTTAGGGGTGCGAGATATCGCAAAAATAACCAAAAATTAACTCACGCTTGTGAAGCAGTTGTAAGGGTAATCTACCCATATCATCCCTCAAAAACCACCCCCGGGAAGATTTTTTGGGAAAACATAAAAAATTTTGGGTTTCCCGGACCCCTAAGGTCTGGAAACCAGCGCGGTCATCAAATTTGGGCCCTCTGCCATACGACCGCACCTTTCAAAAAATTTTAATTCGGCTATTAAGGGCAAAACAATGCAGTTGTAGTTGGTCAACAACCACCCCCCGAATTCCCGTCTAAATATCAATTGGGCAGGACCCCCCCCCACCTCGTAGATACTAGGGCCTATTAGGATATTTAATTACCTTTAAAACGACATCTTTACAATCGATTTTGGCTAAGTATTTTGGAAGTTATTAACAATAAATCAAAATTCAAAAATTTTCCCACGCGATACGATATAAGATTGTAAAGATTAGTCAAAATCAAAAAACACCCCATAACTCGGAAAGGGTGCGTCCTAGCCCAAAAATAAGCAAATTTCGCCCCCCCCCTTCCTAACTAACCCCCCCATCTCCGAACGAAACCGACCCCCCCGGACCCACCCCTAAACTTTCATCCCCCTACCCCAACATTACAGTATAGACCAACTTAACTGGACCTCTGACCATAGGGTGGCAAATCAGTTTTGGAAAATTTTAAAAACTTTGAAAATCAATAACTCCGGTTTGGCTGGTCCGATTTGGATGGGATTTTCAGGGTTGGGGTGTGTGTAGAGCGGACTATTTTTCGAAAGGTGGAGAGACGCTCTAGGTAGAGTCGAAAAATTATTTTCTAAAATTTTGCTTAATTAATTAATTTAGGCCATTAGTAAGTAGAGACCAAACGACTGGCTTGGTAGAGCCATTATTTAGACGTAGAGACAAGGAACAAAAAATTTAATTTTGTTACTATATTTTGTTTAGTAAATTGACTTTTGGGGTATATAGATACCCACTGATATGTAGAGTCTTGCTCTACATAATACTTAATTTTATTTTAGTATCAATAATATTAGGCTAAATTCTAAAAACTCTTTATTAACTTAAAGCATTAGTATTAAGACTCCACCTAGGGTAAAAATAGTTTTAAAAATTTTTTCTTTTAAAATTTTAATTTTAAGTTCTATTTGTGTACTAGTTAAGTTAACGCACTGTATTGTCTATTGATAATACAATTAGTTTATAAGGAAATTTCTTTAATTCTAAGACTGGGATTTTACACCCCATTACATAGCTTAGCTAAAGACATCTACAACCCCCCTTACAGGTTGTAGAAACAATTTAAATTAGTATATCGTTTTGATTGACTCGCGTAGCTCCCCTTTAAACATCATAATGGCATCCAAGCCAGCACCGAGGTACCCAGCAAACAGGAAGAGCCTGAGTGGGGACCCAAGATGTACAACCTGGCTCCAAGAAGCCACTATATACAATAAAAAGGCGAAAATAGCTTTGAACGAAGCCAAAAACCTGAAAACGGAGTTGAAGGTCCAAAATTTTGATATGCTGGACAGGCTAGTCTCCTTGGTAGCCGCCATGGAGAAGCACTATGATCAGGTGGGCGGTGAGGACAAAACGAGCAAATCATGTACGCAAATCGACTCAATGCTAGATAGTTTAAACAAAAATAATACCTTGATAAAGAGTATAGACGAGAGCCTTAAGCTCCGAATAAAAGAATTAGAGGACAGACTGACCGACAAATTAGACGAAGGTATTGAGTCGATTAAAACCACCACCGCCTCGACCAAGGAAGACCAAACAATCGAGATCTGTGATTGGATAAATCATACACTTAATAAAAACATCTCAAAAACTGAGGACTTTGTAGATGGCTCCTTCGACTCCTTTATAGACAGGTTTGAGGCCAAAACAGACCAAATTACTAAAAAATTAGAAGACGGCTTCGGTAATTTGGCATCTAACATCGCGCCGACACACGGGGGAGAGGAGTTGACCGGGGAGATAGGGAAACTAAGGGCCGCAGTGGAGGACCTTCGGACGCGGGGGCCCGCGCCCGGAGACACTCCCTCTTACGCGGATGCGGTTAGGCAACCCCGATCACCATGGGAGCATAAGCCAACGCACTCCCTGATCATCTCCTCCAAAGAGGGTCTAGACACATCGGGCGGGGTAATTGAACACATAAAGGGTGCTTTGGACGCTAGAAAGAGCGGAATTCGGGTGGAGAGGCTGAGGAAGACGCGGGAAGGGAAGGTCATCCTCAGCTGCTCCACCAGAACGGAGCTGGATAAGGTGGAGGAGAGATTGAAAACGAGGGCCAACATCACCTACGAGCAGGCCAGGAACAAAAATCCTTTGGTTATATTCAAAAATGTTTTATCTTATAACACCGACGATGAAATAAAGGCCGCCCTGTTCAACCAGAACAGCAGCGCATTGGGGGACCTGGCGGCCGACATAAGCCAGGCAGAGGTACTATACAGGCGCAGAGCCCGAAACCAGCAGGAGTGCCACCTGGTACTCAGGGTAACGCCCGCTCTGTATCAAAAGCTTATGTTGGCCGGCAGGGTTTACATCGACCTCCAGCGTGTCCGGGTGGA
>OW052081.1:13975984-14095984 GCA_932526445.1 Phragmatobia fuliginosa | reverse complement strand
ACTTTCAGATATTTGTTCTTCAGGTAACCGGCTAAGTGTGAGTATTGACGAGTGGACAAGCATACGTAACAAACGCTATTTTAGTATTATTTGTCATACCACAGAAACAACACATTATAATTTGGGGTTAGTCTATATACCTGGTAAATGTGGGGCCGTTGAAGTAAGACAAATAGTGGAGGAACGCTTGAAACATTTTGGAGTAAAATTTGAGAGTGATGTTGTTGCCGTAACAAGCGATGGGCCAAACGTAATGAAAAAATTTGGCATGGAAAGCCCCTGTGAAATGGTTTTATGTGTAAATCATGCCATTCATTTAGCTATTCTTGACACATTTTGCAAAAATCAGTCAAACGTTACAGCTGCTAGGAATGCCTTGTATAACGATGACGAACACAGCAGCTCCGATGAACAAGCAGCTCCGATGAAACCAGCAGAACTGATAACGATAATGAATGTTATATATCAAATGAAGAACCTAGACCGCAAATAATTGATGATATAAACAATGTAATGACTGAGACCCGATCGATTATAAGATTTTTCAGAAAGAGTCCTCTAAAATCAATCACACTGCAGAAACATGTAGTAGACGAATTCTGAGTAGAACTAGTTTTGTTACTCGATGTCAGAACTAGATGGAATTCAATGCTGACAATGATTGAACGTTTCTTGAAATTAAAAAATGCAATCAAAAAAGCATTGATAGATTTAGGTAGCTCACAAAAATGGAATGAAGATAATGTTACTGTGCTACAAAAACTGCAGATGATATTAACACCAACAAAACTTGCAGTAGATGCGTTGTGTAGACAAGATGCCAATTTATTGACTGCAGAGGCTATAATAGACGTATTGTTAAAAAAAATAGAAAGTATCAACGATCCTTTGGCCCTCAAATTAGTAGCTTCACTTAAGTTGAAAATATCAGAGCGCCGTAATACGTTCCTAATCATCCTCCTAGCCATTATTCCCAATTTTATTTGGGGTCGGCTACTAGTTCCTAATATCGCTGCTAAAATACTTGAACAGCCCTGACAATTTCATGCACAATAAAAGTAACTACTTTATTGATAACAATAAGACATTTTTGATCGGATACGCTGAAAGAGAATAATAATATAATCGTTTGTACCCTGCCATCACAACTTTGACCAAAAATGAGTCGGGAGTGGTAGAAGAAGTAAGCCCATCAGAACCTGGACCCGAAAGCTTCGAAATTCAATTAGAAAAAGCAATTAAAGGCATTTCAAAAAATGAGGAGGCAAGTGCAGTGGCACTGTCAAAATCTATAGTAAAGAAAGAGTTCTTACTTTTTTAACAGACTGGGAAGAGGTCACCAAATTTAGAATCGATGTACAAAGCATTGCTTTCAGTTAAGCCTACTTCAACTGAAAATGAAAGAGTGTTTTCCATGTCAGGAAATATAGTTAATAAAATAAGAAACCGGCTGTCTGATAAAGCTATAAACGCTTTAGTTTTTCTAAAGGCATATTTCATCAGACAGAGTAAGCTGACATAATTGTTATTTATCTGTCTGTCTCTGTATGTTCAGCTCCTTAGCGTGAGATGTTCCATCGATCTTGCAAAGTTTTCATTTGTTTTTATTCTAATTAACATTCCATAAATGGTGCTGTGATTGTAATTTAATTATAATTTACATTTATTTTTTACCTGAATTTAAGATATTTACGTTTTCTATCATGTTATTTTTTTGTTTTATAGAAGCTATTTTTGTTTACAAGTTTTTTTTTCTAAATAACCAGCCAAAATTTATGCTGTGATTGTGATTTAATTTTAAGATAAGATATTAACGTTTATTTTGATGTTGATTTTTTGTTTAGTTTAATAGATGCTATTGCTTATAAGTTCTAAATAACCAGCCAAAAATTATGCTGTGATTGTGATTTAATTTTAAGTTAAGATATTAACGTTTATTTTTATGTTGATTTTTTGTTTAATTTAATAGATGCTATTGTTTATAAGTTCTAAATAACCAGCTTAAATGGTGCTGTGATTATAAATATGAGTCTGAATTATATTATTTCTACATATTTTTTTAAAGTTAATTATTCTTATTCCTAAGATTAGTGTTTTTGAATATAATCAATAAAAGTTTTATAATTAATTTGATACTTTTAGTAGAGAGGAAAACCATTGAATTTGTTGACGTTATTGGAACCAAATAATATGAGAAAATGTACGTAAATGAAAATTTCTCGACAACCCGAGAAGAACCGAGAAATTAGCCTCGAGAATTCTCGAGACCCGAGAAATTGAAAAGCTCGAGAAATCATGAACCCTACTACCTACCTACCTACCACCTACCTACCTTTTATCTCATTATAACAAAGTGCATATAGTGCAGATTACAATATAGTTTACTTGGTGAAAATCGGACCACAAACAATCTAGTTATAGTGATTTTAAAAAAGCTAAACAAACATTTTTTGATAAAAAAATTCAAGACTGAAAAGCCGGCCCCTGAAAACTTGAAGAATCAAACCAACCACTCACTAGTGTAGTCCTCACCAAGACCTACACATCTTCACATCAAGGTCTTTATTCCGTGGAAATCGGACCACAGAGAAGCGAGCTTTTTTAATTTATAAAGTTTGACCTTGGGAGGATTTTAAGAACATTTTACCAAAACTTTAGATGGTCATAAAAATTTGGCTAGTTGAGGCAGCACGGTTTTGAAACGGTCGAAATCATTTTTAAGGCGACGTTGTCGAAATTTGATCAAAAAATCATCTTTTATTACATTTCTGGAGGGGGTCACTTTTGTTTTGAAATTGCGAAACGACATTTCCTCGCTAATTTAAAATTTGAGTAACTTCTCAACTACAGCTCCGAATTCAAAAATTTTTGTGTCTGGGAGATAGCCCGCGCCAGGACCTATCCAGTGGTGCCACTTGGAAGACTCTGGGTGAAGCCGTTCCGGAGTTACATTTTTAGGGTAAAAGAGGGCAAAGTGAACATAGGCAGCTGTATTCTGCATTGCACCAACAAGATAGAGACCAAACAATAAGCGCATCTAAAAATAGCATTATAGTTTTAATTTAGTATTTGATTCAAAAAAAAAAAAAAAACATTAAACAGTTTTAACTTTATTTAAATAAATTTTATTTCTATTCACTTTCATTAATTTTATTTTGTTTATCAAAAATTTTTGCTCCTATTAAATTTCATTTGTTTAATTTTATTTATTATCGAATGTTATTGCTACTATTGAATTTGATATTGTATTAAAAAAAAAAAGAAAAAAAAAAAAAAGAACTTGATTTAACACTTAATTTTATTTTATAAAATTTTAATTCTTTTCACTTTCATGAAATTTATTTTCCTTATAGAAAATTTATGCTCCGATTTGATTTATTTATTATATATCAGTAATTTAACTTAATTATAATTTTAATTGTTTCTTATTTTTTATATAATTTTATTTGAATTTAACTTGCTTTAAATTTTATTTTAGTTTTTATTATTATCGAATGTTATTGTTCCTATTGAATTGTATTTAGTATTGAAAGTGAAAAAAAAAAAAAATTATTGTACTATCCAAAGTAGTTAACCAAAACAAATAATTTATTGGATTTTACTTTTATTGACTGATGAATTTTGTTTTCTTTATCGAATTTTGTTGCTCACATTTAATATTATTTGTTATTCAGTTTCAACTTTATTTAATTTTATTTTGTTGAACTTTAATTTTATGTACTTAGAAGAATTTTAAACTTTATCAAATTTTGTTGCTCCCATTGAATTTTATTTTATTTAATTTATTTGCTTGTTTTGTTGAATTTCAATTTTAGTGATTAGAGCCACTCTGGAGTTGAATTACTGAGTCGTGATTTTCTGGGTTCTGAGTCGCGGTTGAAATCTGCCTTACCTATTTTTATCTTGTGATTTTATTTTATTAAATTTTCACTTTCATTAATAATAAATTCTTCGCCGACTACAAACACCATAATGTGCTGACGCAGTTCCTGACAGGTCATGGGGGGATCAGGGCGTATCTGCACAGGTTCGGGCTAACCGACTCCCCGAACTGTGTGTGCGATGGGATTACGGAGGAGACTGTGGAACACCTTATCAGGCAGTGCCCTAGATTTATATCCCAGTGCCATGACTGCGAGCAGAGACTGGGAATAAACCTAAAAGAATGTGTCTTAGCGGTCTTGATGGAGCAAAAGGAAAGCAGAGACGCTATTCTGAAATACGGCTCAACTATCATGCGAATACCGGGCAGAGCAAACGGCTCAAGAGTATGCCTACCAGCCAGCTAGGATCGTCACGATGTGGACTCTGCCTCAACCTGGACGACTGCTTGAACGGCTGCACGGCTACTACTACGGCTACGGTCGGAACAATTGAACCTTATTGATTAATTTTATTATATATCATTATATTATGGAATATTTATTGAATCTTGCAATTCTATTGAATTTCACTGCTTTTATTGAATTTTACTGATTTTAGTGAATTATATTTAATTTCTTTAATTTTATTAATTATGTTGAGTTTTACTGAATTCATTGAATTTGTTGGATTCATTTTGAATTCACTAATTTTATTGGATTTTATTAATTTTGTCTGTATGTTCCTGAATGCAATTGAATTTTACCTCAGCGTATTGAATTTATGGAATTTAGTATATATTATGTATCTCATTAATTTTATTGGGTTTTAGTGAGTATTGTTGAATTTATTGAATTTTATTGATGTTATTGAACGTTAGCGGTTTCGTTGACTTCCATTAATTAATTATAATTAAGTATTGTTTTATTGAATTTAATGATTTTATGGGATTTCACTGTTTCCTGATGAAGTAATGCTAATTTTACCCTGAATTTTGTTTGTATATTCTTGAATTTAATTGAATTTTACCCTTGTTATTGAATTTATAGAATTTTGTATTCATAATGTATCTCATTGATCTTATTGCATTTTATTGGATTTTATTGAATTAATTGAATTTATCGATTTTATTAACTTTACTTACCCTAACTTGGCTTGACACGGTTAAGCCTAGAATAAGCCGTAGTATTAAGATATAACGCACCGAACACTTGTAAGTCACTTGAAAAAAAAAAAAAAAATATATAAAAAAAAAAAAAAATAATAATAATAATACCAAGATGAATGAAAAAGGAGAACACAAATTACCAAACCAAGGCTCAAGTGACATAATAACACAAAATGTCAAATTAAGCATGCTATAAAAAAAAAAAAAAAAACACCTTGTTCGTTCGATAGCTTGTTGCGTTGGGTGCGTAAGTGAAATAGACGTAAGACTTTATATCGTGAACTCGTTTAATTAATTTAAAATACAAAAGTACAATGCAAACATGTATCTACTGCGGTTGTTAAAAGGCAAGTCGAAAAAGGGCGGTACATAACATCAATTTATAACGGTCACTCAGTCCAAACGTCTCTCATTGGCGGAACACACATCACGTCATTTACACGTGCGTTGATTGGTGCGTAGACATGCCCCCGGCCTTGGAAGAAGCAGCTTCCAACGGGAACAATGGACAGAGTTTTGAGAATGCTCGCTTCAAAATGCCCTTCTCTATGCGTACATCTGCCACCCTCGAAACACCGTCTTTGCCTGGATAAGTCGTCACAACGCGTCCAAGTTGCCACTTTAGCGGTGGCGTGCAATCCTCTTTGATGATGACCAGTGTGTCCTGCTGTAAGTCCCTGCCTTTGCGATTCCATTTACTTCGAATTTGCATTTCTGATATAAATTCTGTGCTCCACCTCTTCCAAAAGTGTTGCCGAATCTGTTCAACTCGTTGATAGCGAGGAAGTCTGCGCATGTCATCTTCAGCTATATTTGAGTGAGCACATAATGGAGAAGTAATCGGACGGCCTATGAGGAAGTGAGCAGGACTTAAAGGAAGGAGATCATTTGGATCATTGGACATGGGTGTTAAGGGACGAGAGTTAAGTATACCTTCAACTTGTGTGAGTACTGTATTGAACTCTTCGTAGGTCAGATGTGCATTACCTATAACCCTCATGAGGCAGTGCTTAGAAGATTTAACGCCAGCCTCCCATAAACCACCAAAATGAGGGGCATACGGCGGAATGAATTTAAACTGAATATCTTCACTATTAGCGTATTCTACGATATCTAAAGAACATGATTTCAAGAATGTTGCAAAATCATTCTTTAAGCCTACAAAATTCTTTCCGTTGTCGGAAAATATTTGTTGTGGTTTTCCACGACGTGATATGAAACGCTTAAGTGCTAATAAATAAGCTTCGGAAGTTAAATCGGACACCAATTCCAAATGTACTGCGCGTGTAGCAAAACATATAAATAAACAAATATAGGCCTTAACCGTCTTAGCCCCCCTACCTCTACGGCTCATTATGTACACGGGGCCGGCGTAGTCGACGCCACAGTTATAGAACGGAAAATTAGCAGTGATTCTTTCCACGGGTAAGTAACCCATGAGTGGGGTAAATGTTTTACCCTTAAAGCGAGTACAAGTAACGCATTCATGAACTGTTTTTCGTGCTAGATTTCTACCTCTAAGTGGCCACCATGTTTCTCTTAAATTAAAAAGAAGTGTCTGGGGTCCCACATGTAACATTTTTTTATGATGAAAGCGAAATAATAAAGTAGTAAACCAATGTTTACTGGAGAGTAATATAGGATGTTTTTGTCAAATGTAAAACACTCAGAGTTACATATGCGGCCACCTACACTAATGATGTCATTTTCGTCAATGAATAAATTAAGTTTTGACAAATATGTTTTGTTGTTTAAGCAGCCCTTATCACTTAATATTATATAGAAACACTAAGTCATTAACGAACTTACGCCAAATTTTAATAACTTCTTGTGATATTTCATCATCCCATCCTAATTTTAACAACCATAACTTTTGTAAAATAATTTTAATAATCATTATGAAGGGACTCAGTAATCCTAATGGGTCATATATTTGTGAAACCGACGACAATATAAGTCGTTTTGTGATTATTTGGTCACTGTTCATAACTAATTGAGTGGTAAAATATAATTCATCTGTTGAATTGTACCAATTTAAACCTAATGTTTTGCTATGAGTGCATTCAGCAAGTGACAACGATTTTGAAATATCTAATGATGTTTGTGATGTATCGCATTTAAAGTTGAATGTCCATTTTCGTAACGGGAAGCACCCGCCCTGCAGGACGTTGGAGACCCTGGTACATAATTGCAATAAATCGTTTTTATTGTCCCGACCCGCTATATAATCATCGACATACATATCCTCACATATAGATCGGCTGACCTCAATATCGTCACACTCATCGGCGAGTTGTCGAATACACCTAACTGCCAAGAATGGTGCTGACGCTGTTCCGTAGGTGACGGTATTAAGTTGATACACACCGAGCGGTTGAGAAGGATCCTCGCGCCAAAGTATTAATTGTAGATCTCGAAGGTCAGGGCTGATTAGGGCTTGTCGATACATTTTTTCGACATCACCACATGCTATATACCTATACTGCCTGAAGCGTAAGAGTATAGAAAATAGATCCCCTTGTATGGGCGGTCCGACAAGCTGGATGTCGTTACACGACTTATCAGTCGTTGTGGCGGCACTTGCATCAAAAACCACACGCAGTTTTGTGGTTGTACTGTGCTCGCGGTACACACCATGATGCGGCATAAAATAATGAGGATTTGAGTGTGTGTGTACTCGAGACATGTGGCCTAAGGCACAATATTCGCGCATAAATTCGCAATAAAGCTGTTTGTATATAGGGTCGCGTTGTAATCGTTTTTCTAATGCGTAAAAACGACGTTCAGCCTGTTCCCGACTGGTCCCTAAAACTCGAGGAGATTCCTTAAAAGGTATACCTACAATAAACCGTCCGTTAGAATCGCGCTTTGTATTTTCTAAGAAATGTTTTTCGCAGGCCTTCTCCTCTTCCGTGCGTGAGTCATACGTTTTAGGAATCTCTTCGAGTTCCCAAAACTGACGTAGTTGTGCGTCTATGGATTGAGTAAAATTGCAGTGGATAATACTGCTATCCTTACGCGCCTCATGGTGGATAGGTCCCGAAATTATCCATCCCAATTTCGTATCCAATAAGAAAGGTCCATTGCGTAAACGCACTTTGTCTTTTTTGAGTAAATCCCAAAATATGTCCGCGCCTATTAATATATCTATGGGTTGCGTTTCATAATATGAAGGATCCGCCAGCTGACATTCATTCGGAATCACAAATTGATCGCGATTTAATGGCATGGTCGGTAGTTCAGACGTAATATTCGGTAAAACGATACACTTAATGCGCTTAGTATAATTGTTGAATCGCGACCGAATAGTTACATCGCAATTGTTTGTTGACTGTATCACAGAACTACCAACGCCTCGTATTTCGTGAGTGGACTGTTCTAATGGAAGTTGTAGTTTTTTACATAACGAATTCGTAATCAAACAGCGTTGACTACCGTTATCGAGGAGCGCACGTGCTACGTGAAATCCCTTAAACCGGTCCGCTATCTCAACTAACGCCGTAGACAACAAAATAGAATGCGAGAATGTACTGCGCTTAGATGTTTGAATGTTATTGACAACAGACAAATCTATAGGTACGTTTGTATACTCGGCGCTAACGACTGCCTGTGGCGAGTGCATCTTTGCTCTCAAACCGGTTTCTCGGTTGCTCGCATTTATGATAAGGCCCGTAATACTTTCATTAGTTGTGTTATTGTTCGTGTGTAGTAAAGAGTTGTGTTTTTTGTCACACAATCTGCAAGTACCGAACCTACACTCCTTTGGCGTATGACCCGATCGTAAACAATTTTCGCATAACTTGTTATTGTGTACGAACTCGAGTTTTTTATTAGTTGACGCGTTTAAAAATTGTTCACATGAATAAAGCGAATGATTAGACTTGCACATTAAACACTGTCTATTTCGTGATGAGTGCCGATCAAACTTATTGGTTGAAATGTTGCAGTGTACCTTTTTATAGTGTTTATAACTGTGTAATGCCGACCCGTTGTGATTTGAACTTAATGTGTCTAACATATCCGCTCGCGATTTTATAAAATCAAGCAAATCATCCACCTTAGCCTTGTTATTCAAATCGTTAGTATTTTTAAATTTTATATTTTTGTGCTGTTCCCATTCTCGCTCTGTAATCTCGTCTAGTTTAGTGACAATAATAAAATTAATGAGGGTGTCCCACGACTCCGTTGGTTCTCCTAGTAATTTTAAGGCACGTAAATTTTTCAAAATAGAATCGATTAATTTTCGTAATAAGATAGGAGATTCTTTTGTTACCTTTTGAATATTGAATAATGCTTTAACGTGATTATGTATTAATAAATCATTATTGTTATATCTGTTCTGAAGCAATTCTAACGCAATGATATAATTGTTTGAGGAGAATTCTAGTTGTTCTATCACTAAGGCGGCACTTCCTTTTAATGATGATTTAAGATAATGAAATTTTTGTATATTTGAGAGATGCTGAGATTCATGAATTAGTGACATGTAGGTATCTCGGTATTCAAGCCAGTGTTCACATGAGCCGTCAAATGTAGGGAGCGTAATTGTTGGTAATTTCACTGAGTCTATTCTAGAACTATGACTACTAGAACTTTCGCTAACCTCCGAATCATTTATTAAACACTCCGCTTGAGCTACTATACTGTAGTATGTGCTTTCAAATTGATCACGTTGATCTAATTGCTCCTCAAGATCATTTTTAGAAACTAATTCCTCTATTTTCGTTTGAAGGTCGTTAAACTCCTGAAAAATGCTACCAGCTGTTTTAATGCGTAATTTTAAATCTACCTTCTCGATGGGAGACAATACACTAGCACTTTTTAAACTACATATATAATTATTAACTCTAGTTAATCTACACTTTGTTATACCGCGTTTTCGAACAAGATTATTATACATGTCTTCGTCGCCTGGAGCGTTTAATTTGACCGGCGATCTGGCCCTACTCGTATCAGTTGACTCTAATGTGGGCATGTTGTACTAATAAAGCGAGTTCACTCACGTTTATGATGTCTCACACTGGACACACTGATAGGCACTGCACACCTAACTTGTAATGAAATATTGGTTAGACACACACAGAATTGGAAGGCATACAGCAATGATTAGGGAAGGAAAGTAAGATGGATGGCCGTACCGTATGATGATGATGATGCGCAATGATATGATGTAAGCCACCTCTTCAAGTTCCAGCTAACCAAGCGTTGGGTAAAGCGAATGTATGCTGCCAGCTGCATAAGCGCCAAGTTTGTCCACGTCCACAGGTCGGAAGCCCACTTGCGTTGGTATGTCCGGCTTGCAAAAGGACCATATGTTCGTTCGATAGCTTGTTGCGTTGGGTGCGTAAGTGAAATAGACGTAAGACTTTATATCGTGAACTCGTTTAATTAATTTAAAATACAAAAGTACAATGCAAACATGTATCTACTGCGGTTGTTAAAAGGCAAGTCGAAAAAGGGCGGTACATAACATCAATTTATAACGGTCACTCAGTCCAAACGTCTCTCATTGGCGGAACACACATCACGTCATTTACACGTGCGTTGATTGGTGCGTAGACACACCTACCTACCATTTATACACAGAACTTTCTGGAGGTTTTCTAATTATTTACCTTCGAGTATCAGATAAAATATGACACTTACTACATATTACGTAATCAACTGGTACATACTACATAACTTGTAACAATTTGAAAATCTATTAATTGATGTATGTGTTTAATACTTACATTGTTGGATTCCTTTGTCATTTTGAATACCTACAAACACAAGCACATATACACAACTTTTAAACTTATAAGAATGTCTGCTTTTAGACGGGTTTCCATAAAGGCATTTACATTTATTAATCTCTTCAAGCTTCAAACGGATACAAATTATATTAAGTTCACTGATGTAAACTGTAAACTGTAATTGGCTGGCCTGCACATGTGATTAAACATACCTATTACCAGGGGGGTGTCACTCCGCAGTTTAGGTATAGTCGGCCGGCTGCCTGCCGGGTCAGACACGCCGGTCGAACAGACATCGTCAGAACAGTTAAGAGTTACACGATAGAAAGAGATGCAATTGTAGGTAAATATAATCGTAGTGATTCGGCGCTGTGCGATCTGAATTGAACTTAGGCCCGTATTACACTGTAAAATATTTGATAAAAGATCTTTTATAAAATATATGATAAAATATTTGACGAATGGATCTTTTATAAAAGATTTGTGGCTAGAGTTTACACTACGTAAAAGATACACGTCAAATATCATTGTTGATCAAATATTGGTTTAGTTCGATTATTATACTTGAGTATTAAAACGTCATTGAAACTGTTGGTCTAGCACTTGTAATCAACATTATCATGGATGATGTAGCATTCTATGCTTGTTTAACTACATTGAGTGCTATAATATTGACTGCTTTATTGAAGAAAAGGCAATGTCACCGACGCAAGCGTGTTTGGGTTAAACAATGGGTTGCAAGGCGTGGCGTTAAAGGGATTCAACAAAACATAAAATAATTATTAAGTGAAGACAAGTTATTTTATAAATACCTTGCCTTTTGTTTCTATTTTTGTAGTCTTCGTGTTTTGTGTTGTTCAGCGTTTCGTGGCATTCGTAAATGTTTTTAAATAAATATAGTAATAAAAATAAATAATAAATATCATTAAACAAATAGTAAATTTCAAACAATCAATACATAATTTCATTAAGCAACATTATTTTTTATAATGCTTTATTCATGTATTGTCGAGAACTTCGAGTAACAAATCATTGTCTTCAGATTCTGACTTTTTTAAATCACACATTATTGACATTAAATAATTACAACATTTTTGCGGATAGTTTCCCAGGTCTTGGTATATTTTTGACATAACTTTTTTTTTCTTTAATTAACTATAGGCATTTTAACGAATGACTTGCTGATAAACGTACCTACGAATTGAACAATCAAATTACTAATAACAATAACAATCAAGGTATTTGTAGTAAATATAAGCGCAGTTTAACCTTAACCACGAATTCTTAAGAATATGTTTATATTGATAATAGTGTTCTCTCTGACTCTGCTCTCTTAGTAACAATCAATCGCACTAGATGTCGCTAAGATTGTATTATCTCAGGGCTATACACCTTTATTTTGCTTATTTTGAAATAAAAAAAAATTGACATTATAAAAATCCCCCTAAAAATATGACACCCCTAAAAAAACCCCATCCTACACTTTTCCCCCCTAAATTTAGGGGGAAATCCCCTAAGCTGGGTACTCTGAGTTTATTCTTGCTACTACATGACAAAATTAACTACTAAATGGTGGTGCCACCTTACAAAAAATAATGCTAAATTGTGCAATAATATGGTAGAAATAGGTGCCGATGCAATCCAAATCTTTTATAAAATGTAATGATAACCTATTAAATATGATAAAAGAAATATTTTATAAAAGAAATATTTTATAAAATATGGCCTATTACACTATCAAAGATCTTTGTCAAATGTGGCATTCGTACTCGGAAATCAATAATTTTGTTGTTTCAACAGTCCAACTCAACTTAATTGTTGCCATTTCTTGCTTGATAGGTTAATGAAACCTCCATCGTGGTGTCTCGAACAGAAAAAGGGACGAAGCAAAGTTTATTCTTGCTACATTAAGATAAAATTCGGTTCCCGGGTCAGACAAAATATTTGTGTGATTCACAAATATTTGTTTCGGAGTCTGGGTGTTTTTCTATGTTTAATATGTATGTATTTACAAAAAGCAGCCAAGTGCGAGTCGGACTCGCCCATGAAGGGTTCCGTAGCAGCAAGTAACATCATAATTTTTTTATAATTCGTTGTAACTTGTATTGATGTTTTAATAATAGTGTTTTGATTGAAACAAATGTAAATTGCGGTTTATGATTTACGACGTATTAAAAAAAAACTACTTACTAGATCTCGTTCAAACCAATTTTCGTTGGAAGTTTGCATGGTAATATCTATGGTCTTATTTTAGAAATTACAGAAATTACACATTTCACCACTTTAAAAGTATCTCTCGCGCAAACTATTCAGTTTAGAAAAAAATGATATTAGAAACCTCAATATCATTTTTGAAGACCTATCCATAGATAACCCACACGTATGGTTTTAATGAAAACATTTTTTTTGAGTTTCAGTTCTAAGTATGGGGACCCCCAAAATATATTGCTTTTTTTTCTATTTTTGTGTAAAAATATTTATGTGGTTCACAGAATACATCTACTGACCAAGTTTCAACAGTATAGCTCTTATAGTTTCGGAAAAAAGTGGCTGTGACATACGGACGGACAGACAGACATGACGAATCTATAAGAGTTCCGTTTTTTGCCATTTGGCAACGGAACCCTAAAAAAAAGTATGTTTATGTATTTATATCAGTTGTTTAGTAGCCATACAAGCTCTGCTTAGTTTGAGACTAGATGACGTTGTGTGTAAGTTGTTCGAAATATTTATTTATGTTTGAATTAATAATATGGTAGAAATAGGTAGAATTAGGCTTAACTAATTCTACCATATTATTGCACAATTTAGTTTTATTTTTTGTAAGGTGGTAACACCATTTAGTAGTTAATTTGTTCAAAATTCTTTTATAAAATGTAATGCGAATCCGTTAACTTTGATAAAAGAAATTTTATAAAAGAAATATTTTATAAAATATGGCCTATTACACTATCAAAGATCTTTGTCAAAGAACTTTTATAAAAGATCTTTTATCAAATATTTTACAGTGTAATACGGGCCTTAATCTTTTGACACCGAGGGTATCTATAACTTTAAATTACTTTTCGGAGTGAGTCTTCTGTACTGGTACTGTTATGTATTCTGTGCTATTACGTTGATATTAATTCTCACTGTATATAAAGTATATACTTAAAATTGGGTTTTGAACGAAATGCGCTTCGAGACACTGACCGCCGGGCGCGCGGTAAAATCTTATAATGTTTTTTGTGCATTATTAGATTTATTAGACATCGGCAAGCTGCCCTTCACCCTTCCCGCCGGATAAATTGGTCGACGGAGTACGTGTTTAACAATGACTTCATTTCATTAGTTGATATTTTATTACGTAGTAAACATATTGTGTTATTGACAAAACATTTGGTGGATAAATATTAGGGATAAAAAAAATCTTTCTTTCTTTCTTTTTTTTATTTTAATTACTTAAATAAATATAAATAAATATTTTGGACATACTTCATCTACTCTTATCAGTCACACACTTTTTTTATTATATTATCTTCATCTTACACACAACATCATCTAGTCCCAAAGTAAGCAAGACTTTGGGTTATGGGTACTAAACAACTGATTTAGATACATAGACATACTTTTTTTTTGTAAATACATACATATTATACATAGAAAAACACCCAGACTCCGAAACAAATATTTGTGGATCACACAAATATTTGGTCTGACCCGGGAATCTAACCCGAGAGCTCTTGATCAGCAGCCGCATACGCTAACCACTAGACCAACAATGCAGTCGAAATGAACTTATTGTTAGTATCGAATACAGATCACGACATTTTATTTCTCTAACAATTAAATCGTTAAAAAATAAAAAAATAAAACAATACATTTTAGGGATCTCCATACTTGGAACTGAAACTCAAAAATATTTTTTTCATCAAACCCATACGTGTAGGGTATCTATGGATAGGTGTTTAAAAATGATGTTGAGGATTCTAATATCATTTTTTTCTAAACTGAATAGTTTGCGCGAGAGACACTTCCAAAGTGGAAAAATGTGTGTCCCCCCCCCCTCTAACTTCTAAAATAAGAGAGTGATAAAACTTAAAAAAATATATGATGTATATTACCATGCAAACTACCAACGAAAGTCATAAATCGTAAACCGCAATTTCCCTTTCATTTAATCAATACACTATTATAAAAAAAGCGGCCAAGTGCGAGTCGGACTCGCCCATGAAGGGTTCCGTATCAGCAAGTAACATCATATAAAAGTTCTTGTAGTTCGTTGTAACTTTCATCGATGTTTTTATACTAGTGTATTGACTGGATGAAAGGTAAATTGCGTGTTACGATTTAAGACGTTTTAAAAAAAAACTACTCACTAGATCTTGTTCAAACCAATTTTCGTTGGTAGTTTGCATGGTAATGTATAACATATATTTTTTTTAGTTTTATCACTCTCTTATTTTAGAAGTTAGAGGGGGGGGGGACACACATTTTACCACTTTGGAAGTGTCTCTTGCGCAAACTATTCAGTTTAGAAAAAAATGATTTTAGAAACCTCAACATGATTTAATTAAGGTCAAACCGACCGAGGATATTTGGGGTATGTCAGTGCAAACTTGTAAGCCCATTATTGAAACAGTTGCCCCCTACTTAGCTTCAATTTTTAACTCCTGTGTAGATCAAGGAGTCTTTCCGGATTTAATGAAACAAAGCAAAGTAATACCTTTATTTAAATCCGGAGACCCTAAAGATACAAATAATTATAGACCTGTTTCAATCTTGCCAGTCTTTAGCAAGGTATTTGAAAAGATCATGCTCAATCAGATGCTTCGCTACTTTAACAAAAATAACATCCTTCACGATCAACAGTACGGTTTCACCAAAGGACGTTGTAGAACCGACGCCGGTGTCACCTTGTTAAAGCACATCTTTGATGCATGGGAAGCGTCACAGGATGCTATCGGGGTTTTCTGTGATCTCTCGAAGGCATTTGATTGCGTAAGTCATGAAACATTATTATTAAAGCTTAATCACTACGGAATAGATAAACGAGCACTTAGCTTGATTGAGTCGTATCTCATTGATAGGCAGCAGAAAGTACAGGTAAATGGCGTAAATTCTCTGGGCTCAAGGGTCAGAATGAGAGTACCGCAGGGTTCAATATTAGGTCCATTTTTGTTTCTGGTGTATATTAATGATCTCCCACACATATTGCAAGATCAACCGAACATTGTATTATTTGCAGATGATACTTCATTGATCTTTAAAGTTGATAGGCGGGCTGAAAATTTTGTTGATATAAATTATACTATTAATAACGTACATCATTGGTTCACTGCTAATAACTTATTGCTAAATGGAAAGAAAACCAAATGCATTAGATTTTATTTGCCAAATGTTAAAAGCAGAAATTGTGACATTTTAGTTAACAAAGAGAAGCTAGAATTGGTAGACCAAACAGTTTTTTTGGGAATCACGCTAGACGCAAAATCACAATGGGGTCCTCATGTAAAATCACTTGCTGGGCGGCTTAGCTCAGCAGCATATGCTGTTAGAAAAGTTCGGCAACTAACGGATGTGGAAACCGTACGATTAGTTTATTTTAGTTATTTTCATAGCATCGTGTCATACGGCATCTTGCTTTGGGGACGTGCGGCAGAAATAGAGTTAATTTTTATTCTGCAAAATAGAGCCATTAGAGCTATATATAGTCTCCGCAGCCGCGATTCTGTTAGGGGCCTTTTTAAGGAGATCAATATCAAGACAGCTCCTTGTCAGTACATCTATGAAAACATAATGTATGTTCGAAAAAATTTACATCTCTTCAATCAAAGATGTGATAGACATGGGTATAATACTAGGAATAAAGATAAATTAATTCAACCACGTTTTAGACTCTCAAAAGTGCATACATCTTTTATGGGGTACTGTATTAAATTTTATAATAAAACTAGTTGACCCAGCGAACTTCGTACCGCCCAACTTTAAAATTCCAGAACTTGATCTCAGCGCCACCTACCCTTAACACACACAAAAAATTTCACCAAAATCGGTCCAGTCGTTTGAGAGAAGTTCAGTGACATACACACTCACAGAAGAATTATATATATAAAGATACCTCAAAACATACTAGATTTAACAGAGAAACGTTTTAAAAATGTTGTCAAACGCACACTATGTAAGCAAGCATATTACAAATTAGAGGATTACATTGCCGACAAGAATGCTTGGCTTAATGCTGGTCCTGCTCCACAGCCACATGGTTAATTCTCAAATTATTTAGAAGTTAGTTTGTATTTCTGACATATGTTAATTTTATCATAATAATTGACATTCTTATATTTCAATTTTTTTTTTTTTTTGACATTGGATATCCGTATTTCTGACATGGATTATTGCTATTTTAATTGTATCTTGTTGTTTGACATTATATTATTATTTTTTGTAATATCATTATTGCATAATAAATTCCTTTTTATTGACATGATCCAAATATTTATCGCATTCTTAGAGAGTAGCATAATTATAAATGGTTTTTATTATTGTATAAGTGCGAACATTTTGAATTGTACATGTGAGCACTTTGTAGTCACTGGTAGCATAAGTTTGTTGACTGGCGGTTGTGAGTATGTCATGCTCGCTCAAAAGTCCTGCTGGCGGTGGCGTGTGTAGCGGGTCGTTCGGCTCCCTACGATATGGTTGAACTGGACGATGGCTGGTGCATGGTGCATGGGTCATGCTCGTGATACGGGCGCCGCCAGTCGGGGCTGGTCATCTCACAACTTCTATTTATTGTTTAATTGTTTTTGGACACTACATGTGTAAATATCAGAATCGTTACATTGTCCTCACATTTAATAAAATGCCTTAAACAATGTAACCAAAAATTGTAAAAACAATGTTGGAAAAGAGTGTCCATGGAGTTTCTTGTCTGTTCTTCTCCGTAGGATCTACGAATTGGAACAGACGATTAGCTTCACGACTGACTACTGACTGACTACTTGACGTTTCAAAAGTGCCGTTGTATGGTTTATTTAAAATAAAATGGTTTGATTTGATTTGATTTGATAATTTATTTCAGTTTAAAGAAAGAAGTTTATTTATAATAGATTTTAATACAATACAATACAATTTATTCCTACGCCATAATATTATCAAGTAGTATATTTTACTTATTTTTAATTAAATGACTATTGATAAGAAACGTTTGTGGATGAGAAATAAATGTTATTATTAATATACCTATTATTTGAAGTAATTGGTAGAATTTATTCATAAATAAGCTTGGCCAGATATTTTTGATATGAGTATTATCGATCGCGTAGAATTGGGACAGTCTTTATTTCGTTGAGATTAAGATTAAGATTACAGGCATTGTAGCGATAGGCCTCAGAATATACAGGGTGTAACCAGACGACTTCCGAAAACAAAAGATGCAGCTTCAGCACCCCAAAAATAATTAAAAAAAACAAACAGTTGTCTTTAAAAAAAATTGTAGCCGGAAAAAACAATATATCAAGATTTTTATTAATTTCCGAAGCCAGCAATGTATGCGCGCACTGAGTAGCTAGGTCAATGCCTTTCATAACTATTTAATTTAACTACCTACGCGTCGCGGCGTCGGTAAAGTTCCCTATTAACGAAAATACCTACCTAGTGACTTCACGCTTCTTACCTAATTCTGCGAGAGCCTCGGTCGACCCAGAAATGGCACAAACTGAGCATATTTTATTATTATTTTTTCTTAAAATCTTATGCACTGTTTGATGCGATATTGGGGTTCCATGACCTCTAATTAACTTTGCCGTAGTTCGTGTTCCAACCCGAGGATTTCTCTCAAGACCTGTTCGTCCACTCGAAGATCTACTTCTAGGCCTTCTCCATGCCTTTGGGATGTAATCCTCTAATTATTCAAACCTCTCTGATAGGCAGCCGTGATGACTAACCTATCACGGTAAATACGCAAAGCCCGTGATGCATTTACGCGGGCTACACCATAGCACATAATCATTTGGCCGTATTCCCTCGCACTAAACATTATAAATAATCACTATCACTGTTAAAATATAAGTACCTATTCTAAAAATAACACAAATTCGGTGATAACTGATAACTTAAGAGAATAAAAACGAAAAAATAAACAATTAACTTACTATACCTACTTAAAAAAGGAAAATTACAACACAAAACTTTCGTGAAAGTCCCTTAAAAATTTCCATAAAAATCCCTTAAAAAAAATTATAATGCACCACGCAACTGTCCAGACTGTGCGAACATTGAAGACCGACTGGTCTAGTTCGTACCTATTTATAAAATTAGGGAATTAAAGTTCTTTGAAACACGCCGCCGATCTGACGTATCGATAGGTAAATACCTACGACATGACATCGGAAACTCTTTGTCGCATAAACTCAAAGATCACGCTTCTTTGATATTCGCCGACAAAGGCACACCAAACTTGCCGCTACAGTGCTTCGTCTTCTGTGTTTGGGTAAATTAATAAAAATTTCAAAGTAATTCAAAGTTTTACGGCTAGATGCATCCGTAGGTTTCCTGGACAAATTTCGCGTTTTGTATTGGAAATTTTGTATTTTTTTCTATGGAATAGGGTTTAAACGAGCTGAAGTATGACCTGATGGTAAGCGATTACCGTCGCCAATGGATAACCGCAATACTATAGGCGGCACAAACAGCGCCAGCGCTGTTTCACACCGGTTTTCTGTGAGGCCGTGGTATCACTCTGGTCGAACTGACTCATTCATGCCGAAGCGTGGCTCTCCCACGGTATGTAAGAACAGCGAATGTGAATAGATTGCCGAATCAGCATTGCTAATCAGAAAACCGTAGGCGTAGGCTCACGTCTAGGCTTAAGACTTCAGACGCACGGTTCTGTGGGTTCGATTCCCGGCGCAAAATAAACTTGAATTTCATTGAAGACGATGAATGATTTCATTATACGAAAAAAATAACAAGTGCACAGGATACCATTATTATTTAAGCGTTGGTTGATAACCCATCAGAAAGTCAGATTAGAGAGTGATTTCGTTTAAAGTTTTAGTTAGGTACCTACTGCGGGCGGGACGCGCCCGCGCGCCCTAGCCGCGGTCATCGAACCGCGTGCGGTACTGTGTAATGACCCCCGGTCAACTGATTTTATTTAAAAATACATTGCAGTTTTATTGTTTTTATTTATTTATTGGTTTTCTAAATGAGATAATTAGGTTGTTAGTGTCCTATTATGTTGTACTATGTGTATGTAACCACAAAAATACAAAAAAGAACTTAGATAAATTAACATATATTTTGCGTTTTTTTTCGCTAAACCTATTCAGTATCATGGTCTGAATGAAACCATTAAATTTTCGATTTCAGTCTTTTTACACCCTGTATATATAAATATATATATGTATATATATTACCATAGTAAATCTTCTCAGAAAATGCAAAAAATGGAAAAACCCAAATCGATTTTTTTTATCGTTATTGAGATATTTTTTTAAATTTACACTTTAATCACTCGAAAAACGTAAGATTGCATGTTACAATGATAAACAAAACTATTGCAAATCGAAATATACTACTTTAATTAACAAACAAATAAATAATAAAGTTAATATTAAATAAAACATCTACAATATTTTGAGAAAGTTGCAGAATCTTCTTTAAAGTATATGCGTATATGCCTATTTATTACTATTTTTAGATAATTTAATACCTGAGTGACCTACGAAAAATTTTAGAGAGAAGATTTACTATGGTCATCCCTATATATATATTTTACACCATCGGTATAGAAAACACCCTACTTTTTTTTAAAAGTTGATATTTTGACGGACGAATTTTCGTTTGAAAATTAGGGTTTTTTTTCGGTATTCAGTCAAAATGAGGTGAAAAAATAGATATTTCAAATCAAATAAATTACGGTGTATTCAGGACTTGAAAAGCTAAGTTTTTACAAAATTTCGAAAAATAATAATTTTATTTATTTATTTATTAATCTTAGGTAAGCTTACAGCAAAACATTTAACATAAATTATAAAAGTAGCAACAATACGCCAATAACAAGTCTCCTCAAATAGAAACTAAATACTAAGAAAAACATAAACCCAGCAAACAAAAGCAATAAATTTCCTTATATACTGTATGTACAAAATAAAATCCTTTTTAAAAAATAGTACCTGCCAATCAACATGTTTAAGTAACTTTAAACTTTGTTTCAAATACAATCCTGAATTTTAAAACGAAATTGAGTGCAGTGTCCTTTTCATTCTTGATATACTCATAGCAAAGATGTCAAGGTCGTGTTTACGCACTAAGTCATTGTAAACATGGCAAGAACGATAAAGGAAACTGTTTTGACGATACCTAGTAGCAACTATCGGTATTGAGAAAAATGGAGCGTGGCGCAGTGAATGCACTGGTACATGGTGATTTTCACCTTGTTCAGTAACTTGGGACAATCAACAGTTATTTGTAAAAGATAAAAATAAAAAAAAATTCACATAAAATTTGAGGTTATGTGAAAAAAGTGTAAATGCAAAAGATGTAGATCTTTTTATTACCTACAACTTTGCCATTTAACTTTTTTCCATAGGACTTGTAGTTTTGCAGAAAATCGAGATAAGCCATTTTTTTCCTTTAAACCCCCCTCCCCTCTCCCCCTTCCCGACCTTAGATCGCCCGTAATTTATTTTTCCTTTAATTTTTGTACTATTCTCCTCCTTTTACAATGGGTTTCATTGTACTAGAATTTATTTTGTTTTCAAACATTATAGGCACTGGTCTACTGCTAGGTACATATGAAAAAAACTAAAATTTATAAAATACATTGTACTTATCCTTAAATAATGTTCTCATTAAACACTTGGATAACTGACTTAAATGTTAAAGATGTAATAAATATAGGCCTCGATATTATATTAAAATGTAAAGCAGAGTATGAAAACAACTTATTACATTTTAATGTAATCGATGAGCTAAATAAAAAAAAATAAGTGAACTGTACAACACAAAGCTTATTTTACTGAACTGACTGAACTAACCATAATATCAGCGGAACTCATTACGATTTCAGAGCCCCTATCATTTGTAATTGATAAAAATTGGAATGACACCGTTATTATATCATACAGTAAGAGTGCATTGCAACATTTGGCTCGATGCGCCTCTGGTGTCAGAGGTGTTTCGATAGCCTATGTGATAATGGAAAATATTCTACAACTGCAAAGAAATGATAGGTGTTTGAAGTTGCAATGGGTTCCGCCTCATGTTGGCATACGTGGTAACGAAGTGGCAGACAAAATACAAATTGGCTAAAGAAGGTTGCTTACATGAAGTTGAAATTAACATACCACCGGATCACACGGAAATATTACATTTTAAGATACTCACTTTTATCAAATGAAATTTAAAATATCGAAAGACAAAGGAATATCTATACAATCTGAACCACTTCGCTTACCATGGTTCACTGGATGTCGTTTCAACAGAGATTTGGTAAAGATATTGTTAAAATTAAGATCAGGACATATTCCAACAAACAAATTTGCTTAGGTAAATGATGCACAAAACGGAATCACCAAATTATAACGTGTGCGGGGTAGAGGAAGACGTACACCATGTTCTGATGGAGTGTGTCAAGAACCGCAGAGCTAGGAAAACTCTAATGGAAGCGCTGGGGGTAAACCCATGTGATATAGGAATCACCCAAGTGATGTTGTCGTCGCCTACATCTCATGAGGCAGATTATCACATGACTAAGTTAAACGATTCTGTATTAGATGTAAGTTAAAATGGTTACAATAGGGTTGGCATATCCGAAAGGATAAAAACCCCTAAATAAAAAGACAGAGAAAAAAAAAAGATGAGAGACGCCTGAACATTGCGGAAATGCAAATGCTGAGTTGGAAATGTGGTGTGACTCGGATGGATAAGGACAGATATGAAAGTCGCGCTACTGGATGAAAAGTTATCCTACACTAAATATTTTTATTATTCTTGTGAGTCTGTTATTGCCACCTTCCTTTATTCTATTTGTTGTTTTGTGCTATTATCAGTATTGTTTGTGCTGGAATATTGAGTGTTAATCTGTTTGTAAGTCCTGAGTGTTGTTGCTTCTTGTGCTTGATTTATTTGTTTCTGGATCAGTTATGGTGGGTTTCATGTTTCGGATGATGTAGGTATGTACTGATATTTGTTGATCCAAAATACGACTCATGTATTACTCAATGGAAAGTGAATGTTTTACTCACTGCTTTTTTAATCAGTCTTTTGTTAAAAGTTCTCATTAAGTTAAATTAATTGTTAATTTATTTTGAGCAAATCACAGAAATAATAGGTTATCTTGTTATGGACATGTTATGCTGTTTATTGAATGTTTAAATTTATTTTGATGTAATTTTATAGTTTAAAACATTATACATTTAACAAATTTATCTTAAATTATTGCCATTGCTGACATCTTTTAAATATTATCTTTTTATTATAATTGTGACTTGTCTGGACTTTAAAAAAGACTGTGATCCCCGAGTTGTTTTCGTCCTTTCTTCTCAGGGCTAGTCCAGTTAGGAAAGGCCGAACTTATCTGCTCAAAAAAAAAAGTTTAACTTGCAAAAGTGTTCATGTAACCTAATTGCAGAATAAATGATTTGATTGATTTAAAGGCATGAAGAAATTGTGGAGGAAAATGTTGAGAATGGAAATTGAACGTTGTATTGCAAGAGGAATACCAAGGAAAATGTGGATGGATTGTGTGGAAGAAGACCCGGGGGCCGGGCTAGGAAGGGAGTTAACAGTGAAGTAACGAGTGATAGAGTAAAGGAACGAAGGAAGGATAAAATAAATAATATTGGGATAAGGGCAGGCAGATAGATGATGAAATATATGATTAACTTTGACACCGGCCTCATATTGTAAGTTTTGAAGATGTAACCATTCTATTGTTCCATTTTTTTTACAAGAGGAATCTGTCTGCATTCGGAACGAGTACGGTAGGGTTGCCATCCCCAAATTAAAAAAAACTAGGATTTGAAGTTGGAAAAACCAGGACAATTCACTTCAAAAACAGGACGCAACAATAGAGTTTGCAATAGTTAAATTAATATGTAGTGAAAATAGGTGAAATGAAACTTATGTAATTCATCATCTTCAGGAGTGGAGTCTCTTCGACAGGTTCCTACGTTAAAAAAGTGATCTACCGCAGGGTCGTCAATGAAAAAATAGTTTCGTGGGCCTCACATAATTTATTCAGTACATTTAGCTTATCCTAGGACTTAAGAACATCACAACGCGGCGGTCCGAGATGAAACGACGCTACAGCGCCATCTTGCGGCCCTCGATGGAGATCTCGACGGCGCGCCTCGACCCGCTCTTCATCCGCTTCTGGTCCATGAAGCGCTTCATCTGCTTCTCGTAGCGGGTCATCTTCTTCTTGGTCGTCCGAGACATGTCGACGTCGCTGGTGGACTTGGGGCGGTACACGTAGTCCTTGTTGCTGGGCAGAGGCACGCGCGCGCGCGCCACCCAGCCCGGCTCGCCCGGCCGCGCCACCCTGTCCGAGGGCGCGGCGTCGGGCCGCTCGTCGGGCCGCGCGCGCTTGCTGGGTCCGGGCGCGGACGCCATGGCCTCGTCGCGCGCCTGCCGCTCCTCGCGCGTCATCGCTGCAACACACACACCTCACTCGTACTTCATACGCCTCGAGACATGGACTGAACCCTATCTTTTGAACCTGAGACCTCTAGACCTGGTGATACATGAAGAGGCAAAGGTCGCAGCCTTGAGGCTGAAATCTCTGGGCATATGGAGACCAAATGTTACAACAACACACTCCAATATTCTTCAAATATGCATCAGAGAGAACCCGCTCCTTGAGGCGCCCATGGACAAGATATTGGGGCAACACATCTTTGATCGAAGATACGACATCCAGCTTTCCGCAGAAAAAGAAGACCACTCTGGCACTGGGGAAGTTAGGATCTACACCGGGGGCCCCAAAACCAACACTGGTACTGGAGCTGGTGTCTTCTCAGACGAACTAAACATTAAGATAACAACAACACTAGACAAGCTAAATACAATCTCCAGGCAGAATGTATTGGTATTACCAGAGCGGCACAGGCGGTTTGCTGCCAGAGACATTAAACTCAACCTTAAAATCGTCTCTAAAGTGCATCCGTGCTTCAGGCCCTCCGCAGCAACACAATAAACTCAGTCCTGATAATGGAATGCCATAATGCAGAGTGACTGCAGTGGAAAAAGGGACACAGTAACTCATTGGGAAATAACGCCGCAGACGAACTGGCTAAGAAGGGAGCAGACACAAACGTGCATGGTCCGGAACTTCTGATACATATACCTCAGGCCCAAATTAAAGTATGGCTGTGCGAAAGAACCCAAAAAACTCGCTTGACAGAGTGGTTAAATAACTAGGGATGTCGGCAAACTAAGAATGCTGTATCAGCTCCTATCAAAAGGCTTGCCCGCACCCTTATCAGACTGAACAGAGACAATCTCCGCAAGATCATAGGAACACTAACCGGACATTGTCTCCTCAATATACACCTACACATCATAGGAGTAACAGATAGCCCTCTTTGCAGAGGATGCATGGAAGCAGAAGAAACGCCACAACATGTCATCATGGAATGCAGCAGTGTAGCCGAGCAACGGGCACAAATTCTAAAGTCACCGGCAACACTTCAGGAGGCCTGCAGAAATCTTCGGAGGCTGCTTTCCTTCTGGACCAACCTAGGTTGGCTGGAGTAAATGGGAAAAAAAATATTCACGCACAATAGTCCAATAGCTAGGTCTAATACTTCGATATTCTGTGGCCGGCTGTCTAGCGAACGTGACTCCACTAAAGTCGTGACGTGTGAGAGTGACTAGGGCGATGACGTTGTTTATTTCATTATTCTAATATCGCCTGAATAAAATCATTTTTTTACATCCTGGGCCACATAATAGGGGTTTAAGTATGAAATTCCCGTTTTATTGTTATAGGTACTTCGAACTAACATAGAACCTTCATGGTTTGAGATTTTTGAGTGAAACTTTTTTCGAATCGTACCTATGAGGTTCTTCTTTTAAAAAATGTGCTACATTCGATTATCGACTTTCAGTTGTTTTTTTATTCAGCTTAGACAAGAAAGATGGATACTTCGAAAATTCGAGTAATTTATGAATACGAGTTCCGACGCGGAACTAACGCTGCAGAAACAGCTCGCAATATCAATGTTGCGTTTGGAGGGGACTACTAATGAACGCACCGTGCAATTTTGGTTTAAACGCTTTCGTGATGGAAATTTTGATTCGAAGAACGAACTACGTGAAAGACACACGTGGATACAAATGAATCGAAAGAGTGATGTGAGTGATGAAGTTTAACGTTACTTTACCAACAATATTGACTCATTTCGTCACATCAATAAAATAAAAAAATATGAAAAATGGATGCCTCATGATTTGACTGATCTGCAGAAAAAAACGCGTGTTGAAACTTGCGTTGCCTTGTTGAATCGGTACTAAGCGAAAATGCAATGGCTGATCCCAGGTCAAACGCCGCAAGTGTCTTAAAGTAAAGCTTAACAATAAAAAGATACTGACAATAGAAAGAACTGTTTGGTGGTCTCAGCATGGTGTTATTCCCTATAGCTTTCTCCGATAGTCAAGCAATAACGGCAGATTTCTACTGTGCCGAACTCCGAACAATGATAGCAAAACTTGCAGCGAAACAGCGCCAACTCATGAATTGATCTTGACCATTATTACTCCATGATGACGCGTGACGTCATACAGCACGAGAAACCGTTCTAACTCTACAGGAACTGCAATTAGAAACCATTTGTCCCCCTCTGTAGCCAGAAATTGCTTCAACGAACCACCATTTTTTTCGTGATTTAGTGTCTACGTGATAAAAATATTTCTTCCCAGAAGGCAGTACAAAATGCTATCACACAGTTTGTTGAATCTAGATCGCTAGAGTTATAGAACTCTAGCGATCTAGATTCAACAAACTAGGTAATACAAAGGTATAAATGACCTTCCTATTAAATGGCAGCAATGTAAAAACAAAAATGATAGATATTTTGATTAAAAAAACTAATTTCAATTTCCAGTACAAATCGGCAATTTCATTCTTAACCCATAATATTAAAAACCTTTACTTGAAGAGTAAACTCCTAAAGTACCCATCGATATCGATCAGTGTAAAGTTACCTTTGAAATCGGTAGAGAGGTTGAATATAGGTCGCGCCCACTCAGAGATGAGCCGTCCGGCGCGCTCACGATTGGCCTTCGTCTCCTTGGGGTGCTTGTACAAGTACATCACCGCCTTGCCGATGCCGGACTGCTTCAAGAGAGACTTGTCTATAGAAGGGAACTGCAACGAAGCGATTAACGTTAGCGGTGGCGCTGGAATAGGTACATATGTATACCTATGTATGTACATATGTCACGTCATGTTAGGTGCACACTTACGTCCATGAGCAGCTTCAATATACTCTCCCGGATGAGAAGGCAAGGCAACGCGCGGTTAGGCATGGGCGCCAGCCAGTCGCACAGCACGTTGAGCACGTTGTGTTCCAGGAACGCCAGCTGCAGGTCCTTCTTGATCAGCTGCGACATTGCCGACTTCAGCATGGACACCTAAAAGGGTGAGACTCGTTAGAATCGGTCGTGCGAGTCGGTGTGTACGGCGAAGGAAGGGGAGCGAGGCGAACCTTCTTGACGGCGGGCTGGTTGCGCTTGTTGAGGTCGCGGTCCTCCTCGGCGGCGAGGCGCATCTGCTGCAGCAGGTGCGCGATGAGGTCGTCGTTGTCGTTGATGATGTCGATGTCGCGGCGTCGGCGCTTGCCGCGGCGTTCGTCTCGCTTGCGCGCCAACATCAGCTCGAAGTCGGACATGCCGCCCATCATCTCCGAGGTTTTAGAGTCCGGCGCTAGCTCGTCGTCCGAAGAATCTCCTTCCGCATCTTTTTTCGCTGTCTCGGGTTCGGTCTCTTTCTCACCTTCAGCCGGGGATGTGGGCCGTTCCCGCTCGCCGCCTTCGTCGTCGGATTCCAACCTCACGGTGCGCCTTTTTTTAGCTGCAAAACGATCGCTGGTTAAATTACCGTTTAAGATAACGATTTCTGTCGATAAGTATGCACACCACTTGTTATTAGTTACTCACTTCGATGTGACGGTGAGCCGGAACCGGAATGAGAACTGGATCGAGATCGCGAACGTGACCTGCACAGGACCAAGGTTTGAAATCAGTACGGAGGCGAGTACACAAACTTACACAGATACCTAGTTATAGATGTCATTGCCTTACCTGGACCGTGACTTTGCCGATCCTGATCGCGACCGAGACCTGGATTTAGAGCGTGACCGTGACTTAGACTTGGAACGAGACCGCGATCTGGACTTCGAATGAGATTTAGAGCGAGAGCGCGATCGTGACTTGCGTGAAACAGATCTAGACCGAACGCGTTTCCTTGCTGAAATGAAACAAACGATTAATTTGAATATTTTTAAAAGTATAAAATATTAGTAAACCTTGTTCAGACAAATTTAAAAAAAAACATTATACCTGTCTCAACTGACTTTGATCTAGACCCAGACTTAGATCGAGAGCGCGACTGGGAAGTGCGTTTATCTAGAAATTGTAACATAAATATGAGTGACAATACACCTCCTAAAAATAACTATAATCTGTAATAATGAGGACACTAACCAGACGGGGATTTAGACTTAGAGCGTGATGTGACTCTATCGGCAGTAGCGCGTTCATTTGTGCCATTAACTTCATCGTCCACCTGCATCTTCTCCGGAGACCTGCTTCGTGACCGTGACCTTGATCCTCGCGGAGATACAGTTTTAGATCTAGAGCGTGCTGAAGAACGGCTGCCAGAACGGGAACGCGCAGAAGACTTACTTTTGGATCGTGCTTTAGTTGGAGATTGACTACGAGATTTTGATCCACTTTTGGATCGAGATCTAAACAGGAACACCACCAAAACTTTTAATTATGAATGTTCTTAGTTTTGCTGTTTATTATTTTTATTCTCTAAAAAATCAAGTATTGAATAGCTAAACTACCTATATAAACTATTTTATGAAAACGTATAAACTATATAGTTATTCAGGTAGAAGTTATAAGATACTGTATATTTTCCAAATAAAATAATATTTTACTTACCGACTACGGGACTTTGATTTGTGCGGTGAACCACTCCCTGAACGCGATTTGGCAGGCGAGTTGGAGCGTGACTTTACGGGAGAACCAGAGCGAGATCGGGATCTGCTACGCGAGTGAGACCGCGAGTGAGAGCGTGATCGCGCCGGTGAACCACTACGAGAATGTGACCGTGATTTACTACGTGAGTGTGATTTGCTGCGCGATCGCGATTTGCTACGGGATTGGGATTTGCTTCGAGATCGAGATTTACTGCGAGAATTAGACTTGCTGCGGGAACGAGACTTGCTGCGCGAAGGGGACTTGCTGGGGGATCGCGATTTACTACGGGAATTAGACTTGCTACGGGAACGTGATTTACTGCGAGAACGTGACTTGCTCCTAGACCGTGACCGTGAACTCGACTTGGAACGCGACCGGGAGCGCGACCCTGAGTCTGAATTGCGCCGTGACCGTTGCGAGCCGTCGTGCGACATCTTTGATCCGACCTGAAACATTAGGACACACAATTGTAAAATTAAATTTCACTATTGAACAATGTTTGTCATAAGCTCACAACACAAATGCGAATGTAGGTTTACTTGTACATAGACCCATTAAGAACACTGACTAAAAGGGCTAGCCCTTGTACAATAAAATTAATTCTCTAAAGCAAGCTATTACACAAACAATAAACATGATAAAGGGTAACATGTGTGCCAATAGTTTCACTACCAGGGATGGCGAAGACCGCAAAAAAATGAGAAGGAAGAACACGCCGGGTTTGAAAGTTTAAGCTTTGGAAGCAAACTAAAAGAACGCGGAGGTAATGATGACAATAACGAATAAGTGTAAGCTTTGGAAGCAAATTCAAAGAACGCGGAGGTGATAATGACACTAACGAATAAGTGTAAGCTTTGGAAGCAAATTCAAAGAACGCGGAGGGGATGATGACAATAACGAATAGATCGTTAACCGAAAGCTTCGGAACAAGTTCAATACAATTCAACCTTGCCAATCTCGTAGGGCATTCAAGATTTTCAATCTTAATCCTACTACCTCGAAAAAATGTTGCAATAAAAATAATATATTATAAGCCACAACGGCGGTAGTTAGCATTTATAAACCATAACGGCGGTAGTTGTCATTTTTGGCGCCATCGCTTCACTGCGCTTGGGTTTTTTTTTTTTTATTTTTTTTTTTTATTTGTTGCCTACCAATGTGACTCCACTCTGCCTGATGGTAAGCATGAATGGAATCCAAGAGTGGGGGCCACCACACTTCCCGCGATGCAGGAAGTATGGCGATGCTGACCCAGACTATGGCGGCTTTGTGAGATGCTTCTTCACACCCCTCTTAAAGGACCCGGGATCATAATGGGAAGGAAACACGTGGGATGGTAGCGAGTTCCAGGTTTTAACCGCTCGGCACAGGAAAGAAGAGCCAAACCGTTTAGTTCTAGTGCGTATTTCTGCCACTCTAAATCGGTGACTTCCAAGGCCAGCACGTGTGTTCCTGTAAAGGAAGGGAGAAGGTGGGATCAGTTGGAAAAGCTCATCAGAACACTCCCCGTGGTAAAGGCGATAGAGGACTGCCGTAGTAGCGATATCTCTTCGCAGCTGCAAAGGCTCGAGGAACTCGGTGGCTTCAGGGCTATCAATGATGCGGACCGCTCGCCGCTGCAACCGATCGAGAGCGTCGAGCAAGTACTGCGCGGATCCATTGCAGAGATGGGAACAGTACTCCACGCAGGAGCGAACCTGGGTCTTGTAAAGAAGACACAGATGCTCCGGCGAGAAGAACCGTCTCACCCTGTTTAATATGCCCAGCTTCCGCGAGGCCGCCTTTGTGACGCTCTCAATGTATTCCCGTCGGTTGAGATCCCGGCAAATGTCCATACCTAGGATACCGAGCTTTCCTTGTATTGGCAGCTGAGTGTTCTGAAAAGTCGGGAGAGGAAGGAATGGAGACTTTTTGGTAGTGAGCGCGCACACCTGTGTTTTCTTGGCATTGAACTCGACCAGATTCTCATCACCCCATTGAGAAATACGGCTGAGAACCCGGTCGAGCTCAGCGACAAGGTCCCGCCGCTTTTCCTCGACATTTGCCTTCCTATCTGTGGGATGTCCAATATATCGCCCGTGGACTGTGCTGTCATCTGCATAGCAATGTATGTTGCCTAAGGCCAACATATCATTGATATGCACAAGAAACAGCGTAGGCGACAACACAGAGCCCTGAGGTACGCCAGCGTTAACCTGCTGAAAGTCGGAGGCCGCGCCGTCGCAAAGGACTCTGATGCGGCGCTGGTGCAGGAATGCGGCTATCCAGCTGTACAGTTTGGGGGGCAGGCCGAATGCCGGAAGCTTGGAGAGTAGCGAACAGTGCCAGACCCTGTCGAAAGCTTTGGCCATGTCAAGGCTAATGGCCAGGGACTCTCCTGGGTATGAAAAGGAGTGCTCTGTTGTATCGGCAAGCGTTTCTGACGAATGCGACGCGGAGTGTGGATCATTGTCTTTGGACAATTAGTACTACTCTGTTAACAGACGTAGAAAGCTGTCTTTGACAAGTTAGTACTGTCTGAATTGCGGTGGGTGCATGGAAAGCTGTCTAACAGCTAGTACAGCCCTATGTGACCGCCCTTGCTATATAACTAACTGTAATTTGTTTAGATTTGTTACTTATTTAATGGTTGTTTGTCTAATTGCATTTCTAAGATTATTTTGGAATTAAAGAACTAAATTGTTTAGAATTAAAGTGAATTGTTTAGGATTATAATTCTTTATTATTTTTCACTTCTGGACTCTAACAATATATTAATATAATTTCTAACCATAATACTGTCCAAACACATTGCCTGCCACATGTCAATAAAAATATTCAGTAAACTTCCTGACGTTACAAAGGTATCACAATTATTCTCTGCAGGGCTGTATTATTTAGTACTCTATTAATGAGATTTAAACTTGCACCTTATACATAGCATAATTAACCATCATTAGTTAGTTGGCTTATTATTAATATTTTGTATTGTTTTGATTGTATTATATATTGTTATTCATAATCATTATCATTACTCATTATTAATTAGTGACATCATGTATTATTTATCATGTAACTGTTGTATATACATCATCATCATCATCATCATCATCATTATCCATCATTAATTAGTTATAAGGGTCATTCTACAAGAATATAACAATTTGTTGTCCACACCATACATTATAATACTTGATATAATTAATAATATTTAATTCTGATCATGTTAGAAGAAACTCATAATGTGATTTTGAAACTTTTGGAAAAAATATTTTCACCTTAAGATGAAAATATTTTTACTTTAAATTTATACATAAACATTTTTAACTGCCTCCTTGGTCTAGTGGTTAGCGTATGCGACTGTGGATTTTCTAATAACTAATAACAGCCCGGAGTTTGGGAATTTTGTGGCTAAAATTCAGGTAAAACCAGTTGAACTAGTAGCCGACCCCAAATAAACTTGAGAATAATCCTATCAAGATGATTTATACATAAAAAAAATTATACCTAATTTAATATTATAGGAATTAATTTTAATAAAATAGGTTTATACCTAAATAAAGAAAGTATTCCATGCGGACAAAATCGGGAACAGAAGCTAACTATCACATTGTTATTATTGCATATCGCCCAAGTTTTCAGGTACATAGATATAAAATTTTAGCTCAATCAGACATCAGAAAGTGGTTAAAATCATGGCTTGCAATATTTCAAAGAGACATACCAACTTCTTATCTACATATTAACCATACAAATTGCACCAATATTATTGTTTGTGAGTGGAAGGAGAAAGTTTGAGAGTGTTGTTATATGTTTGTTACTCCTTCACGCTCAAACAGTTCAACTGTATTAACTTTTTGTTAAAATTTGGTATACAGGAAGCTGACACTCTGGATTAACACTGTGTAGACTACTTTTTATACCAATTAAGTTCAATTAAAGATTAAAAAATGCAGTACTTACAGAGTTGCTGCGGGAACGGGAGCGTCTGCCACCTGGAG
The DNA here is from genome assembly GCA_932526445.1 of Phragmatobia fuliginosa. Classification (NCBI taxonomy): domain Eukaryota; kingdom Metazoa; phylum Arthropoda; class Insecta; order Lepidoptera; family Erebidae; genus Phragmatobia; species Phragmatobia fuliginosa. The sequence goes on along the minus strand of OW052081.1, from coordinate 14,063,042 downwards.
CAATGTAAGTCTTACTTGATCATTCATTCATCATTATATACCAAATATTAGATCATTATGGATTAACCATGGGTTTGTACCAGCTCCATCCAGCCAATAAAGTGTACAACTGTCTCTCACATTGTGAGCACACATTACATATCATGTAGTATGTGCACTCAACATGTTACGTAAGTAAAACTGTGAACTAAACCAACTCAACTAAGAGTGGGTTTACAGCATCTCACACACACACTACCTTATAAAAAAAACATAGAAATGCAGTGCAGAATTATTTTATTTATAATGAGATAATACCAATTGCATGTGCAGATAAATATAAATAACAAATCTATTATGGGTATAAAATTGTGGTAGACACTGACTGTAGACTATAGGCGAGAATTAATCACCAAATCACCATGGTACGCCAGTATGTTGACATAACAATGTATTTGTAGTCATTTTTTTTTCCTTTAAAAAATATAGTCTCTAAACCATCTTTTAGTTTCTTCTAATTCAAGGTTGACACTTTAAATCAACAAAATGTTTTAGTTATTCGCGTCTAAAACATATCAAAATGTTTTAACATTGAGGTTAGTGATAAAAATCGTTTACTTACCCGTGTCGATATTCATTGCTGCTGTTAAAATTACACTGAGAACACAATATGGTGTTCTAGTTTACAAATTAAAATACATTAAAAACATGTAAAAGTCTTTTAACACTGAATTAACACGCAAAAATCACTACAAGATCAATTCACTGCCGTTAAGTACATGTAGGTACTCACATCAAGAACAACTTTCTACTGACAGACAGTACTGACAGATGGAATTGAACCGACTCCTCCATAGAGTATAGTAATATAGGTGGAATCCTCACTCCATCCATTGACTCATAGACAGGGATGCCAACAGTAGTATACTAAATTCAGTGTTTATTGAATCACGACCTGTCTAGAACAGAACACATTCTCTCAATGGCCTTTCTGTAAGTTGGTTTATTCGTAAAAACTTAATGCAAGTAGTAGACCTATTATGTATTCCATATCTATAAATATGAAAAGATACTTTTTTTTAAATTGAATAGGTACTTTGAACCAATAAATTTTGGCATCGTCTTTGAAGTTCAAGTAGTACGCAATTAATTTAGGACTTTCAGAATTATGACATAAATTAAATTTTAAAGGTAATTTCGAACATTCTAAAATGTTGATCTTGTAGGTAAATATACATCTACAAATGTTTTTTTTTATTTTATTTACTATCTAGAATTCTCTCGCGAACTAAGCACTTTTGGGGAATCTAATAGAAAAACTAAAAATTAAAAAAAAGGCTGGCGTTCCGTCGCATGACCGTCAGGTGCGTCTCGGGGACTTCGTAAGATATGATGTGGTGTTTCTAAAGACTATATAAAAGTAGGTACGTAACTTAAGGTAATGGGTTACTGGGATTTCATTTTTACAAGCTCCCTTATTTTATTTTAATAAAACGAGTGTTCGTCTTGAGGTCCGGCCGTTAAGCCCAATTTACACTATAACATACTTGTTGAAGTTATGGTGAGCTAAGTTGATAATAAAAATTGTAGTTATCTACGTACGCGACCCTACTTTTATGCAATTAAGTCCGAAGGAGCTATCTCAAGCGTGTCTCCCATTCCAGCCAAGTCAACTCGCCAGAATGTTGACGAGCGAGTTTAGTACAGAGTTCAGACCATAAGTGCGTTCGGGTCTTTCTTCTACTATTTCATTTTCAATGTGTTGTAAAAGTATTAAAAGTATGTCCCTTATTCTAGATCGTTAATTTGTTTTAAGAAATTCAAAGTTAATTTTCTTGATTAAATAAACAGGATATAACATCCGTGTGGTGACACTCTGTATTCTTAACAGTGTCACCCGCGGGATGAATAGGGGTGCCTATTCATCCCGCGGGTGTCGTAAAAGGCTACTAAGGGATATATAAATATATAATACTTAAGCTTGCTTATGTATACTCTAAGATTCTGACTAACTCAGTCGCCTACAAACTACAATATATTATGGACGTCGCTAGTCGCTACTCACTACTAACTGAAATGTGTGCCACCATAGCAAACTGCAGCCGGAGAAGTCATTTTAACTATTTTTGAGTCTCTGACATTATTATTTTACAATTTACAACAAATAATATTTTTGAGTACATCACTTTACAAGTTGGTGTCACACTCGTATTATGTCAAATTGATTGATTCAGACAAATAAGACTTGACTCAAAGGTCTTAGTTACCAGGTCATTAAATTCCAAAAAAAAAAAAAAATGATTCAGACGTTTGTCAAACTATGACAGTATATAATAGTCAGCTGTTTTTGATTTCGAAAAATAATAACATAAAGTAAAATCATAAAGGAACATTATGTAACAAAACTAAAATGGAAGAGGATAATAAGTTACCCTTAAAGCGAGTGGAAATGTCGTTGTCGAAGTTTAACGAGGTGGCAATACCGCATCACTTAGATCTATTACGACAACACAAAGTTAACATTCTCAAGGTGAGTTCGCTCGGTGCTCTATTTCTAGTTTCCTTTGTTTGGGTGAGATATTTGGCTTGATATGCGCAATATGCGCATTGCGCTTATCTAATGAAACTACTCGACGCGTAATGGTCGATCCTTCGTAATTAATTGGTACTGACTGACCGAAACAATGGTTCTGTAAATATTTACTTAAGCATAGATAAACAACTTACCTATTCTTATTTTATGTAGGCGTAATGTAGTTGCAATTGGTTGTTATTCATTTTATCAACACTCAAATTTCAGTTTACTTCTATACACAAAGATTTGAATGTGATTGTAGTTCACAAGTGTTACACTACTAGCGCTATACATGTTGACAGAAAAATTATAACATTTCATTACCTTTTGAAAATTGATTATAAAAAAGGTATTTATTTAAAATTTTACAATAGAATGGAAAAGTACTTGTGTAATACATTTACAAGCCCTTTTTGTCTAAACTTACAATGTAATTTACACATGTTTATATTTATAAATAAAAATGTACATAACAGTTACCATAGCAGCTACTCACACAGATTACTGGAATAAAGAGAACAAGGGAAGTCGGCATAAGCTACACTCTGTCACAAAAATAAATTATAAAAGTGATAATATGGAATATAATATGATTATATAAAAATACTTTACTCGGATAAAAGCAACAGTACTGACTACTATTAAGGAGAGGCCTATGTCCAGCAGTGGACTGTTAAAGGCTGTTGATGATGATGATGCTTTCGCTAATTTAAAGTATAATACAAATGGAACAATTAATACATGTGGTGTGTGTGGTCAGTACGAGGAGTGCGGGGAGCTGGCGCGCGCACGCGGCGAGCAGCGCCAGGCGCGGCGCGTGGCGGCGCAACTGCGCGCGCTGCTGCTGGAGCTGGAGGCGCTGCGCCAGCAGGTGCGGGCCCAGGACCGCGCGCGCTTCGACGCGCTCACGCAGCGCTCGCGCGACACCACGCTCAAGGCTATCGTCGACTACCTCGGTTAGTCTCCACCGATGCTTCCTTACGTGCACCTACATATCATCATCATCATCAGCCTATCGCAGTCCACTGCTGGACATAGGCCTCTCCAATTGAATGCCACTTGGTTCGATCCTCGGCTTCTCCCATCCAGCTCCTGCCAGCCGTCTTGCGCAAATCATCACTCCACCTGGCCTGTGGACGTCCTACACTACGTTTGCCGAGTTGCGGTCTCCACTCAAGAACCCGCTTACCCCAACGGTTATCGGCTCTACGGTATATATGGCCAGCCCACTGCTACTTCAGCTTGCAAATCCTGTGGGCTATGTCGATGACTTTGGTTCTCTGTCGTATCACCTCGTTCCGGATACGATCCTTCAGAGATTCGTCGAGCATAGCCCTCTCCATAGCACACTGAGCAACCTTGAACTTGTGGATCAGCCGTACCGTAAGTGTCCACGTTTTGGCTCCGACATATACATATAGCAATGAGCTTGCGTCGAGATGTCCTTCTCGTTTAGTGCCTTCGTCCTGCGTAGTTTGCTCCCTTAGTTGACTGTCACGGGACAATTAGGGGTAATGGTATTAATCCGTCATCGCACGCAAAAAAGTGATGGTCGACCGTCGGTGATAATATGACGGCGATTATAGACGAATTCAAAGATAATAACGTACTTGTGTTAAAGATTCAATAGTCTTAATTATCTTAAAAGGTAAATGGGTACATAATAGCTTTGATACAGTAATAAAAACATACGAGTATAATACGTCTTAGTGAGATTTGGAGTTTGTAGTACATAGGTTCGAAACCTGTGTGAAACTATGAGCAGGGCCGAATTTACCATAGAAGCTGAAAAAGCTGAAGCTTGGGGCGGCAGAATTAAGGGGGCGGCAAAATGGCCCATTTTAAAAAACTTGGTACAAAAAAAGTAAGGTTGCGGACACACAAATGTTATATTTTTTTTAAAAGACCATACTCGCATTAGGAGTATTAATCCCATGTCGCGGGGACTTTATAAACATCCATAAAACGAACACAGAGAACACCCAGACTTAGGACAACAATTTGTGAATCGCACAAAGTGTTTTCCCATGTAGGAACCCACGACACAGTAGAATGCACCGTGGCGACCACTTAAAACACTTTTTTTTTGACGTGTGGAAACCCTCTCGGGCCGTCGTCCTACCGGAGTTTGTAATGGGGCTGTATGTCGGTATGGTGTGCCACTCGGCATCTGAAATAGCAGGGGTCCAAGGAACCTGTTATTACGCCCTCTGAACTCCTTCCAGTGCCTCCTCTCACTAAAGCGGGCGCCATCAATTGCTTATCTCTCCATGACGATGTACGGCTCACGTGGACGTCACCTCCTCTGAAGCCTTAAGGCCACTGAAGCGGTTGGATGGGAAAACCCGTTCCGTCCATTTGCGGCCACACTCAGGGCAGCACGACCATGGCATAGATGATGTCTTCGCAGAAGGTTGCGACCGCGGTAACCGCGATATCCTCTGGGGTCACCAGAGGCGTGCCCTATTTTAGGTGGTTAGAGACGCTGCCCACACCAGTGCACCGTACAGTGCCATAGACCAAACAACTCCCATGTACAGTTGTCTCGTCGCGACATTGGCTCCACCCAAATTGGGCAAAAGTCGTCTAAGTGCGCAGGCAGTGTCGACCAGCTTCGGAGCAAGCTGTCAGAAGTGCTCGTCGAAGAGCCACCTACCGTCGAGGATCGGGCCCAGATAATTCATCTGGGCCCGGACCAGTACGAGTACCGAGTTAACCACGATAGAGGCGTCGGGAAATGGCCTACGACGGGGCTCATGGAATAAAAGGGCCTTCGTATTATTCAGGGCCACTAGTAAGCCCAATGCCTCAATGCGCCCAATCACAGGCAGACCGTCCTGTCTTCTGGAGTTTGACCAGCTTTCCACTTTTTCAGCTTTCAGGGAAGCGTCCGGACGGCGTGCTAGCGTCCAACACCTCCCTGAGGCGGACCGACCTATGGTCGACCGACAAATTCTGCTTAGTTTGGGACTAGATTGCATTGTGTGTAAGATGTCCGAAATATTTATTTATTAAATTTGTGTTGAGTTTAATTAAAATCAGTTAATGACGTTTATCGAATGTGCAATATTTTGATTTAGCAGTTTTGAGACTATAACTCGACATTGGTAACTGTGTACCTGGAGCTGTCTAGGTCGTGTCAGTTGGCTGAAGTTGAATTTTATTCACTCGCTCGCGTACCTCCTCCACACTCCGCAGCCGCCGACCAAGTACTGCCTACTCTTGGATATATTGACGTTGACAGGTGCATGGTTAGATCAGAGAGGCCTATCTGCTCGACAGGACGGTAAAGCTTGTGGATCGGAATTTGGGTGGAGAATCGAAGGGAAGTGGGTTGCAGGGTTCCTCAGGGCTCTGTATTGGGCCTATTATTATGGAACTTTGCATACCTTCGTCCTGCGTCCTGCGTCCTTCGCACCAGTCTGCCCTCTGGCCTAAGTGTCGTCTGCTACGCGGACCTAATACTGGCCAGAGGGTATACTTCAAGGAAGTGCTTCTGCTCGCCGAGCAGGGAGTGGCTTGTGATGTGGAAAAGATTCGTGAGCTGCGCCAAAGGGTGGCGCCTCAGAAAACTGAGGCGATATGGTTCCATGGCCTACGTAAGCGCCAGGAACCACCCAGCTCGCGCCTCCGAGTGGGTGACACTGAAGGGGTAGCAGGGGCGTTACATCGTCTGTTACCCAATCTCGGGGGACCAAGAGAAGAAGTTCGCTGCCTCTACATGGGCGTCGTGCGATGGTTCTCAATGGGCCCCGGCTATCTACGGACCTGGCGGCTTCCTCCCGCTGTAAGGCTCAACTTAGGAGTCTGCAGCGGCTGATGGCCATTCGGATCATACGGCTACCGTGCGATCTCGTATGAGGTAGCGACGATCCTGGTGCGATCTCCACCCTTCGACATTCTGGCCGACATGGATACGATGGTCTACGACCAAATTCGTTCTGTCGGTGGGAATGGCGAAGGGACAGCGTCGGATCATGAGCCTGAAATGCTACGGTAAAACGCACTCACGCAAGCCCTACGGGTTTAGAGAGCACGGCTCGAAACACCCGTTCTGCCAAGCGTCGAAGCTTGGATAGAGATGAGCGACTGTGTCACCTACCGATTGACTCAGATACTCACCGCACATGGTCGTTTCGGTGAGTATCTGAATAGAATCGGGTCACACAATGCCACTACTGGGGCTCCGTACGGGACTCAGCTCAGCACACGCTGGAGGACTGCCCTGCGTGGGAGACCGAGCGTCGAGATCTGGTCTCCTTCTGTGAGAGTGTAATGCTCCAGAAGGAATCCGCAGAGTGGGATCGGGAAAGGGCCGATCCCGCTCGAAGGAGTCGGCAAAGGGGACGCGGTTGGGGCAACTAGTCCCTATCTAATCGTCCCTAAAGATGTTGCGGCTACATCTTGGGGAATGTGAAGACTGCAAGTGACGCGAGCAAGCGATACCCTGGTGCGGCTGGGGGGTGTCGTCTGGGGTGGGTTGGTGTCCCGCCTTTTACTGTGTAAAACAGCGAAAGGCACGACATCGTCCTGTCCCAAGGGTAATTTATTGATTACCCTGAGACGACTCCAAAAGTTTTTGAAGGGTAGACCGGTTCGCCGGGAGTCCCACACACGGCCTGCGTCTCCCCCTTGGAGGGTATGGTGCGAAAAGCATTTCCCGCGAAAACAAAAACAAAAAAGATGCATGGTTAGCAGTATCGGGCCTTACTTATCTATCTTCCTTAGCCTACCAAACCTTATAAGTAAAGTTGAAAAAGTAATCTAGTAACTAAATTATTTTTTAAAGAAAGGAATTAACTTTATTGTAAACAGTGTATCTATTTTTGGGAGTCAGTAGGGGCGGCAAAAATTTTAAAGATTTGGGGCGGCAAATGTGTAAATCCAGCACTGACTGTGAGATATAATTTCATGCATCAACAACCTATAACATCCCACAACTTAAATATTCACACAAAATAACAAAATGCCCAATGAAGTGGGATTTGGAATGTGAATGTTTTGCTATTAGAAATCGGGCACGAATCCAAAATCGGTAACTGCGATGCGGTAACTTGTGTATTTCGGCCAATATTCTTTTGAGGCATTGTACAACACACTGGCTAAAATTTATAAAATTAATCTGTCATTCCTGTTATACATACATTATTATATACACATATATTTTTTAGGAATTTAGGCAGCCAAAAATCAAAATTTTTCAATTGATTGATTTTTACATGGAATAGTGGAATACCTACCTGAGAAACAATAACCAACCCTCCCTTGCACCCTTTTGTCAAAAGTTGATTGTCGCACTTGATGCACGTGAACGTTCTCGACAAGCTTACCGAATATTAATTTCCATGACAATATTTCATGTGACATTGTATCTTTGCTTTCTAAAGTAATAGATAAGGGCCATTCATTTATTCATCATCATCATAAACCTTTAACGTCCCACTGCTGGGCTCAGGTATCCTCTGAGAAGAGGATTAAGGCCATACGTCCCCACGCTGTGACCAAGTGCGGGTTAGGGACAGGTAGGACACGTTGTGGCTACGCCATCTTACCGTTGGATGCTTTTAAGCCGTCCGAAGACCTCCAACCAAGCTTCACGACTGCTAGCTTATGAAAATAACCAGGACAAACTGCTAACATCACCATCATCAACACCCTTTAACAGTCCACTGCTGGACATAGGCTTCTCATTAGAAAGGAGGTTTTGGCCTACTATACCACGCTGGCCAGACGGGTTGGTATAGGGTTGGTTTTAAGTTTTCCTTCTCTTTGCATTGATGTTGTCTTGCGTAGTTTATCCCTTAGTCGCCTTTTACGACACCCGCTTGATGAATAGGGGTGGTGACACTCTGTATTCTTAATCCGTCACGACACTTAACGTGACCTTCATATTACGGAAACTTACCCTCGGTGATTGTTTCCAATCGCTTTAGGCCACTCAGCTGTGAGCGCTACGTCTATTTAGGACGAGAGCACATCTCATCGCGTCTTAGTCTTGAGACGCGATGAGATGTGCTCTCGTCCTAAACGTTTCGACTCTTCCTTTCTGTGCCGAGCAGATAAAACTAGGAACTCTCTACTAGTGCATACTGCATGTGTTTAAATCTCTCTATGAGCCCGGGTCCATCAAGCACGGCGTGAGGAAGCATCTCAGAAGGCCACCAGTGTGGGTCGCTGTGCTGCATTGTCCGCAATTAATATAAATGAAATGAGTAGTTTCAGTAGAGACATTTTGACAGAAAACTTCTAAAAAGCATATTATTTTTACACATTCTATTTTAATTTTTTATAGACACAGCAAACTTTCTCATAATAGTACATTGTTCACCGAGGGAGGAAAGGAACCGATTACTAGCGAGGGAGCAGTTTGTGGCCCGAAGGCGCAGCCTAGGGCCACAATACTCCCGAGGTAGGAATGGGACTTTCACCCGAGTGCTACACAGTGCTTTATACTACACCTGTGAGGAACATTTAAAGTATTTATAAAATAAAATCAAAACGCAAGACACAATTTAGCTTAGAATTTGACATAATATTTATAAATATTTCGCGCTTCTTTTGTTTTTTTTTATTCTTCACAAAAGGGTGTCAGTGGCACGGAGATTCCATATTGAAATTATAATATGAAAACTCCTTGACAGGCGCGCGCCATAGATAAGATAACACATGAGAAATGAAAATTCATACAACTTTCTCTCCCGCTAAAACACGTTAGAAATGGATTTTCATACATTTTTTCCTCCCGCTTATTTAGGTCAAGGAAAAGACTAACTTTCTCTTTTCATTTTCAGGGAATATTGACTACTGTTCCGATCAGGTGTAGTATAAATGTATTTTCCTTATTGGAAGATAGTCAAGACACGCCAATTATGTTGTAACAAATAATTGTTGATATATGGGTGTTATTGTAGGTGTAATAGAGAGCAGCTGTAGGGCGCTGGTGCAGAGTTCGGGCGGAGGCGCGCGCCGCACGGGTGAGCGTGTGGTGCAGGCTGGACGCGTGTGAACCTTCAGCTCTTATCCGTTTGAGTGTGCACGTACCCGCACGTATCCGCACGTGCCCGTTGCAGCGTTGGACCGTTTGCGTCCCGTTTTGATGCACCCGTTGAACACTTTCTGAAACTTGTTACTCTTTCGTGATCGTGAATGATGTACTCATGAACATTTCAGATAGTTAATTTTGAGATTTTTTTTTTTTTACTTTTGACAACAAAATATCACAAAAGAGTAATTTTTAATGTTACTTTTCTACAGAAGTAAAGTAAAGTTTACACTACTATTTGTGTGTGCTGAGCGCTGTCGCATTCGCATGAACAATAACAAAAGGAAGAAATTTGTGTAATTTAAACTCTAATTACGTTACTAAATAAACATATGTCATCTACGTATCTAATACGTGAAAATCTATTATGTTATTAAATTAACGCCTTTATTAACATTTATTTATTCAGACTTACGCAAATTACGTGTTCTGTTCGTGTCCTAAAGGTACAAGCGCAAGTCGATAGTGAGTAGCCTCGAGGTTCAACGGTCACAACCACCTTACATTCCTTCTGGTTCCAAAAGTAGAACAAAATAAAAGTTTCGGTGTTTCCGGACCGATACGACCTTCAAACTTTCAAAAAAAGAGCGTACTCCCATCTTAAAGGCCGGCAACGTACCTGTGAGGCTAAGTACACACGAAGCGTTTTTCTCCCGTGCCCGCTGCGGTGGTGGAACTGCGGTTTTTTTTCTATACTCACGAAACCGGCTATTTGCGCGGTTACGCGGCCGTCGCGTTTGCGATCTTCGCCCGTCACGTTTGCGGGCAATGATCGCAAGACAGGCGGTTGCAAGATGCGGTAATGTTCAGTTGCGGTTCAGACCGCCATGGACACACACCAGAAACGAGCTGTTGCATTATATTTACTTCACAGAAGAATTAAAGCCTCGCCAAGATACGTCGGCCGAGGTATACAAACATGTCACGATGCGGTCGCCCGCCAAGCGAACGAAAAGCGCGCGGGCGCAACCCGCCGAGGGCGCGGGCGACCGCGACCCGCGGGGTTCTACAGGTTGCCCGCCGGTGCAGCGGGAGCCGCAAACAACCGCGCACGCCGCGGGCGTAAAACGCGTCGTGTGTTGTGCTTTGTTTTTTTAATATAAATCTGCATTCTACGGAAGCTGAGGGCCCCTCAACCGCAGCGGGCACGGGAGAAAAACGCTTCGTGTGTACTTAGCCTCACTCCTCTGGTATTTCGGGTGTCCATGGGCGGCGACAATCGCCTACCATCAAGTGATCCTAAAGTGATTTTAAAAGACCTATCTAATGATACCCCACACGATGGGGTAGCCACGAGAAAAAAAAGTATCCCCACTTACGTGTAGGGGAAGTACCTCAAATAAAATTATTTTTCATAATTTTATTGTAGCATTTTGTCTATGTAATTACAACACATATTCATGCAAAGTTACATCTGTCTAGCACTTACCGTTTGGACGGTAAGTCCAGGACGGACGGACAGACGGACATGACGAATCTATAAGGTTTCCAAGACATAATCTTCGAAACCCTAAAAAAACAATACAGATGAAGTTCATGTGGTACAAGTTGAAAAGGTACAGTTTGTTTCATAAGTGATTTTATGATTTATTTCAAGATCAAACCGGCAAGAAACCCATGACAAAAAATATATCTGATCTTGATTTCAACATGTACGGCTCCCAATGGTTCACCCTCACCACTCTTTAGAAAGGTTTTGGTCTACTATACCTGAAGACGACTTAACACAGGATTTGAGTGAATTTCCCCTTTAACTGAAATGAGAATAAAGTATTTTTGCCTTGCTTAATTTACTGCCTTGGTCGGGTCTTTCAGCTTAGTGGTGCTACTTCGTATAAGTATACTTAATCTGTCGACGAAGAAGACGAGAAAGAAGTTGCCGTAGAAGGAAATTATTTTCAGTTCCTGTGTCAACTACCTGACACGCAAGCAATGATTTCATTGACGAGCCTGCCGTTTATATGATGATGCATTGTGTGTAGTTGACATTTTTATTTGTCTCTCATCCTTTAAACAGCAAGGTTTTCATTGCCTCACTAACTAAAAAATGTGTGATTGTTTTTAATTTTCATTGGTTTCATTTGTTTATTTTTGACTTAACTTTTATTTTCTAAATTATCTGGTTTCAATTGAAATGAAAATTTAACGGTAGGATTTGGTAACTTAATGCGAATGGTTATCTTCAATACACCTTGATCCAGATATTAAATCAATTAAGGGAACTGTTAGGTCCATAGGTAAGTACACGAAATTATGTTAAGTCATGACTATGACTGAATATGACTGTTGTTCCCTAGTAAAAAAATATATATTCTGCCACGTCTATGGCGAGGTCGTCCCGAACGCTTTACTTTAACACTAATTGTAATGTAAATACACTAATAGAATGTTAAACCGTGCTTTCTGAAGACAGTTCATGGTGTTTAACGACAGGGACATCGCCGCTGTCGATAAACCGGCGCTCGCAGCCTAGCTCGGCGCTAGCGGCGAGCGACGCGTCCACAGAATCGGTGGGGGTCGTCGCGCACGCGCACAACGAATCGGTACCACTGGAACAGGCGGACCTGATACAGTTGCGAGTGGACGATCAGGTGAGAGACGGTCGCCGTTACGCGACGAGCGATCGAAGCGGTTCACTCTTCACATCAGCTCACACGGGCGCACTTCGCAGGATCTAGCGCTGAGCGAGCGCGAGGAGTTGCTGCGCGGCTGGAGCGAGCTGCAGGGCGAGCTGCGCGCGCTGCACGAGGTGTGGCAGCACGCGCAAGCCGCGGCGCTGGCGCAGCGCGACCACGTGGAGCTAACCGCCGCGCGCGTCGACCTCGCCGCCGACAACGTGGGCGCCGCTCGCCAGTACCTCGCATCCGCCGAGAGGTACGTAGCACGGGTAGTACGTAGCGGGAAGGAGGGCGCGCGCGAGTGACTCACGGAACGTTTCTGCGTAGACTACGAGCGGGCGCGTACGTAGGCGGCGCGTGCGTGGGCGCGCTGGTGGGCGGCCCGCTGGGGCTGTGCGTGGGCGCCAAGGCGGGCGCGCTGGCGGCGGCGGCGGGCTCGCTGCTGGGCTACGTGGGCGTGCGCTTGCTGCGCCGCGCACCCCCCACCCTCCCCGCCGTCCCCACCGACCCCATCGACGCAGAGGACAAGCCCAAGGACCAATAACATGAGCAGTGCGTGTGCTTGTAAGCGCGCGCCCCCCGCCGGGTCCCCTTGTGAGGGTGTAAGGTAATGAAACGCTTCGGACCGCGATTGTGGCGTTACTGGAGGTCGAGCACGTTGAATCTCGATCCAAACCGTTTTTAAAATCTTAGTACGAAATATAATGTCACCCGTTTCGTTTAAATCGAGTGATACTAAATGTGTGTATCTTTATATAAATATGTATATATGTGCCGTGGTGATGTGTGTATATTCGCAACCAAATATCCAGTAATCTTTTAAGTTGTTTTCAGTGAAACAGGTGAGAACGCCGATAGACTCTCTAAATAAATACTTATTTACATGTATATATCTGCTTGTTACGTGTTAATCAGCCATCCAGACACTTTGTTAACTTAATAGCTAGATTAGGAAAGGATCAACATTTCTTTACACATTTGACTTTTATGTACCTACTGCTTCTTTGAATTGTAAAAAATGTAAAAATGTCTAATATGTTAAGTATATTTTTTCTATGTAAATTTTATACACATAGTACCTATGAATAAATATTTATAAAATTGCAACAGTCCCGTATAATGAAACGAAATAGATTAGATTCTTTTTAGAAGGAAATTCCATAAAATACAGCTGTCAATACGAGGCCTAAAATACGATAATATGCTAATATAGTTATGAGCAAGGTGTATTAGGGTAATGTTCACAAATAGTCTCAGTTTGACGAACATGTACCTTCCGTGTGTATCTTAACTGATCGTATCAAAGTACATTGTTATGATACTGTTGTTATATCATTTGTACGCAGGAAATGAAACACAAATATAGTAAGGTTGATTGAGCAGCTTTATGATCTCTATACCTATATCAAATGTCTAGAAAGGAACTGTTTAGAAAGTTCGAATGTTTAGAATGGGTTGCCGCTTTCCAGCTCTTCCATCATTCACTTGACTCGGTATCCATGGTAGTGAGAGGTAGTACTCATGTCACCGCTAACGATGTCGAGCAAGCACTTCTCGGGTCTACTGCTTCTACCGGCGCGGGACTTGACATTGTGTTTTGTGTTCCACGTATCCAGGCGGTTGCAGCTAAATTTAAATAACCACCCCTCCCCCCAAATAGAGAAATAGTAATATAAAGCGTAATAAATTATGTTAATCGATATGTTTCCTGCGTACAACCGGTACAACGACAATACTAGAATTAACTCCTTGGACAAATTATGAATCACAATTACTTATTGGGACTTATACAAATAAATACATATTTTTTTATGGATAACGTTGCTGTATTATATCGCTATAACATTAATATATTATTTATGTCTTTTTTAATGTAATATTCATGATCTAATAAATCTTATGCTAAAAAATGCATATTTTTTTCCCAAATGTCAGTCTTACTGTTGTAGTCCCGACCTGTGCAATTTCTAATGAAGCTACTGAAATGATAACATAGACAGCGTGATCTTATTTAATACCTCTGCAGTAGTACCCACATGTAAGTCGTTCAGGTATAAAATATATAGGCACCTATGTAGCTGGCAAAATGACTCAGCTTAATGGAAAGCAAGAGTTGCGCCACTATGCTCATTGCTAATGCAGACAATGCAGCATCTTGGCCCGCACCATGGCGTCAGAGTGGGATGCTTTCTCACGCCCCGCTTGAAGGACCTGAGATCAAGTGGTAGGGAAACCTAGGCGCTGGTTGCGAGTTCCAATTTTTGACTGTTCAGCACAGACATGGCCAGGACAGGGAACCAGTTGGAAGAGCTCTTCAGAACACTCCATGTTAAATGCGATAGAGGTCTGCTACAGAGGCGACATCTTAACAATTCTAGAGACTGCTCATTTAGGTAAATCTTTAAAGCCGAAAGTCTTACAGTAGTCTACCTTAATAGGGTTCCGTAGTACATGACTCGGTACCCTAATAGATTCGCCATGTCCGTCCGTCCGTCCGTCAGTCCTAGACCTACCGCCCAAACGATTGGTGCTAGAAAGATGAAACTTTGCGTGAATATATGTTGTAATTACGTTGACAAAGTACTACTATAATAAATTTAGGATGCTAAAACCATTTTTTGATTTTGGTATCGGTTTGCGAGTTATTAAACTTTAAAACGCATTTTTTTGTAAAAACAGCCCCCCCCCCCTAATGCTAAACGGCTGTCGCAAAAAATTTGGAAATTTCATGATAGTAGTCTATATATTGAACTTTAAACTAAAATTATAGCGGTTCTGATAACTTGTTTATTTTAGGAGTTATAGGGGTCTAACTTGTAAAATGCACTCACTTGGAAAACTTCAAACAAAAATAAAGAAATACTAAGTAAACATAACAATTATCTATTGGACATGATTTTAAATCTACCTACCACTATAGATGACTACGGAACCCTATTCTATGTGTGGCCTGACACGCACTTGCCCTATTTTTAGGGTTCCGTAGCCAAATGGCAAAAAACGGAACCCTTATAGATTCGTCAAGTCTGTCTGTCGGTCTGTCTGTCTGTCTGTCCGTCCGTATGTCACAGCAAATTATTTCCGAAACTATAAGAGCTATACTGTTGAAATTTGGTCAGTCGATGTATTCTGTGAACCGCATTAAGATTTTTACATAAAAATAGAAAAAAACAATACATTTTGGGGGTCCCCATCCTTGGAACTGAAACTCAAAAATTTTTTTTTCATCAAACCTATACGTGTGGGGTATCTATGGATAGGTGTTCAAAAATGATGTTAAGGTTTCTAATATCATATTTTTCTAAACTGAATAGTTTGCGCGAGAGACACTTCCAAAGTGGAAAAATGTGTCCCCCCCCCCTCTAACCTCTAAAATAAGAGAGTGATAAAACTAAAAAAAATTGCATACAAACTACCAACGAAAATTGGTTTGAACGAGATCTAGTAAGTAGTTTTTTTTTTAATACATCATAAATCGTAACTCGCAATTTACCTTTCATCCAATCAATACACTAGTATAAAAACATCGATGGAAGTTACAACGAACTACAAGAACTTTTATATGATGTTACTTGCTGATGCGGAACCCTTCATGGGCGAGTCCGACTCGTACTTGGCCGCTTTTTTATATTTAAGTAATAATAATAATAATAATAATTTATTGTTTCCTTAATACAGTTTACAATTATAATATACACTATACCCCACACTAGGATTCCCTGTGTCGTGGGGAATAGTAGCTTCCATATATGTAAGTAACAAAAGAAAACAAGACGGTATATGTGTGCTCTGTGCATGCGTAATGTTTATGTGGTTTATGTGGTTTGTGTGTGTGTGTGTGTGTGTGTGTGTGTGTGTGTGTGTGTGTGTGCGTGCTTGCGTGTGTGTGTGTGTGTGTGTGTGTGTGTGTGTGTGTGTGTGTGTGTGTGTCTGTGTCTGTGTGTGTGTGCGTGCTTGCGTGTGTGTGTGTGATGTGTTTGTATGGTGCGTGTGTTTATTGGCATTTATTGCAAGAATTGCACAATATTCTCAGTGTCATTGTAGTTTTTGTGCTGTAACCACTGGTATATTGTTTTTTTTAAAATTGTCCTGTTCATGTCAACCACTCTGTTATTGAAAGTAAATAATTTTGTGTACAAGTAGGGACCCATAAAATTGAAACTTTTGCGCGAGAACGATGTGCGTACTTTTGGTCTGTCCCATTTAATTGATCGATATGAAGCACGACCCTTTTCTTTCGCATTCTTATGAAACCTAAAAACCACCGAGGCAATGTAAAGCTGCCTTATTCTGAGGAATCCGCAATCTTTATATAATAAGTCACTTGAGTAACGCCATGGTTTCCCGTAAGCTATTTTTAATACAGCTCGTTGAGCCCGTTCTAATTTAAGCAAATTAGATTTAAATGTTGCCCCCCATACCACTATACAGTAGTTTAATACTGATTGGCAAATAGCTAAATATACCAATCTTAGAACATTTGTATCGGCAACTGACCTCAATTTTTTAAAAACATGTGATAACTTTTTCATACGTTTGCACAGAGCGTCCACCTGCGCCGCCCAATCTAGATGTTGATCAATTACGACACCCAAGTATCTAATGGTTTGAACTTGTTCTAAATCAGGGCATTCACAAGTTTTAATACGTCGATGTATGCTGTTACATGAGTGCAATTTGATTTGAATGGGTCGGTCAGGTGCAGTTCGCTCAGATATTCTAAAAACCATATATTTTGATTTAGCAATGTTTAAAGTCAAGAGGTTTTTCTCTAGCCAAGTACTAATTTCTGTGAGCCCATTCTGGGCTATACAAACGACATCGCTCCACGTGTTTCCATAAAAAATTATTGCAGTATCATCAGCAAATGTGAAAATATTTGCGTTAACCAGATTGATGGAACAGAAGTCGTTTATATATACCAGAAAGAGTGACGGTCCTAATATACTGCCCTGCGGCACGCCGAAATTTATATCAGTGTAATCACTGAAGTAACTGTCTACCTGAACGCGTTGTTTGCGCTTGTGTAAATAAGACTGGAACCATTTCAAAGCCAGACCCCTGATTCCAAGCAGCTCCAACTTTTTGAGCAATATTGGCCGGGATACCGTATCAAACGCTTTGGCAAGATCCAGGAAGACACCGAGACACCTTTTACCCTCATTGATCTTGCCCATCACAAAGTCGACAAGGCCAGTAACTGCGTCCTCCGTGGACCTGTTGCAACGAAATCCGAATTGATTCCCAGCCAATAAACTGTTACTCTCAAGATATTTAAGAAGTCTAATATTTATGACTTTCTCCAACACTTTGGACAAGGGACTAAGAAGAGAGATTGGTCTGTAGTTTGCCGGCTCATATGGGTCACCAGCTTTTAATAGGGGTATTACAGTGGCAATTTTTAAAGCATCTGGAACGATGCCAGTAGACATGCTGAGGTTGCATATATAAGTAACTGGACTTACTATAGACAACCTAATATTTCTCATCACATTATTATTTAGATTATCATGACCTGTAGCAGAGCTGGATTTGAGCATAGATATAATTTTCAAAATCTCAATTTCGTCAGTTGGGGTAAGGAAAAAGGATTCATATGAGTTATTAATCGTTGCGGATTTTAAGTTAGTCGCTAGATCAGATTCGGTCACTTCTAATTTATTTAACGTATTTCGGGCAAGCTGTTCACCCACAGTACCAAAATATTGATTGACTCGATTTAGTGAAACTTTTGGTTCAGTGTCATTTAACAATAATTTGTTACACTTTTCTTTTGTAGTTTTAAGGTTACATATATCTTTAATGGCATCCCAAGTCTTTTTGATATTATTTTTGTTATCAATTAGTTTTTGCTGTTTATATTTAATTTTTTGATTATGTAGAATATTTACGCAGTAGTTTCTGTAAGTCTTATATTGTTGTTGAATTTGTAAATCGTTCGGGTTTTTTCTAGCTTTAGAATGTAATTTGTCTCTTCGTCTGATACATTTTAAAAGACCTGGTGTTATCCATTTTTGTGTGATAGTCTGTGAACTCTTTATCTTACAGCTAGTTTTACAACAATCAATAGCTTGATTAAATTTTTCAAGGAAAAAATCAGTAGCCAAGATAACATCACCGATTCTGTATAATTCAGTCCATTCGTATTTTTTTAGGATTTTAGTCAGGGCATCTATATCAATTTTTGTGTATGTTATATTTGTTTTCTCTTTTGTCGGCAATTTACCCATACTACATAGAATAGTGCTGTGATCGGTTATATCCGAGTGGCATATGACTACATTGGAGGCTAAGCTAGACTTTATCAAACAATGATCCAGGCAGTTCGAACCTCTAGTTGGTACAGTGTGTCCGGGAATATAACCAAAATGAGCTGTCAAATTAAGATATTCTTGAGCTCTTTAAAGTCTGCCATTTTGGCTGATGAAAAGTATGAGTAAGAACCGAATGATGTCATTTTAGGTAGGTCTGTGTGAGGGTAGTACCGCCCAGGTCGAGCCGCCGCTTTCGTACTGAAATGTGCTCCGCTACCTTAAATTGTGTATTTGAAAAATAAGTTCCGAAAACAATGCATTGTGGCGCAACGTAATCTTCATCATCATTTTCCCAGCGTTACTCCTGGTTGCTTCTCTAATGTACACTTGGTAGCCTGATCTTCAAAGATGAGATAAAGTCCGTAACAGACGTTCGGATTTAGTACGGATCGCACCGAGTTCGTGGTGCTCTCCGTACCATATTCGATTGTGTGTGTCTGTGCATCAGCGGATCATTAAAATATAACAGAATGAGTTTATATACTAGAGAACCAATATGATTTTAAAGATTTTCAAACTTAAGAACATTATAATTAGAATGAAGTTCTATTTTGAACACAGATGGCGCTACCAACAATATTAAGATATCAAGTCTTTTTTTGTCGTTAAACAGACGAACTCATTTATATTGCTCTACAAATATTTTGTGTTTTAAGCATTGTTCCCAAGATAATATAAATCAGCCACTCAGAACAGCATTAAAAAAATAAAACATTAGATATAATATATAATTTACAGAATGTAAAAAGACGACTACCGAAAACGAAAGAGGCCTTTTACACACCCCAAAACCTATTTAGAAAAATCTTCTAAAAAAAATTATAGCCGGGAAAAACAATGTGGCATGGCCCTTAAAGCTAAACGGCGGGCTCAAAAAATCTGAAAAAAATCGTGATGGTGGTCCATATACTGAACTTTGAAGGAAAACTATAACAGATTAGATGACTTTATTAGTTCAGGAGTTATAGAGGCTTAACTTGGAAAATGCGCTCACTTGGAAAGCTTCATACAAAATTAACGCATTAAATCCACGTACCATTATGGGTGACTAAGGAACCTGTGCGTTAGGGTGTCCCGTCAATATATGGGATTTTTTAAAGCGACGGCTACGCAAGAGGTATCAAAAGTTGCGGTTTTGTGAATAGATTACAAATATAACAAAATTTTATTAAATATTTGTCATCTTTAGTCCTCTACCGATCCTAGAAGTTTTTCAAATTTGCCATTTTTAGAGGTTTTGAACATAAACTATAAATGATACAAAAATAATGTTTTAAAGGTTTTAATCAAATTTATAGGTACTAACAAAGACTCATGGTAATGTTCAGTAAATTTTAAATACTTATAATTAGTGCTTATTTCAAATACGAAATTGGCCAAAATTAGGCATTTCCGCGCGAGATTTTAATCAGTTTCTGATTAAACCATCCCGAGCTGTAGCGTCGGTGACACTTAGAGAAGCCTCCGTCACTAGCTTTACACATCTTTCCACTGATTGTGTATGACAGGGGAAATCAATAACATCGAAGCTTTGTTCTTTAGCCTTAATTCTCAGTTCGTCGTCGGACATCTGTTGCTAAATCGGTGGAGCGGATATCTCACACTCTTGCCAAAATATCAATTCGATTTAATATCGCGCATCCAAGTTAAGTTTTGGTACTTTAAATACTATGCGAGTATTGCCTATTTCTGCTTCTCTTGCCTTTAATATTTTGCGAGCTGCAAGCTCTCGAATATGCTCTCTGTCGTCGAATAGCATGGTAACAAATAATTTTCAGGGTGAGCAAAATAAGCGTTTCTCTCGATCACCGAATTCACAATAGATCTTTGTTTATCAGGCGAAAATCGGGAGTATGTAAACATTTGAAAAATATGATTGGCTCCATCTTTGAATGATGAGTTTTTCTTAATGAGGAACCAAACTGGAGCATAAACTTTGACCACATAATTGACAAGCAGCTTTTAATTATTTGATGGCGAAACACTACTTACATAAAGTCTGAGTATGCGATTGGCAGTAGTTAGCCATCTTGAATGCGCCATTTTTCCAGGTCGGCGGCTCGCTAACACAGGGGAACAAGAACCAGTCGTCACAGCATGACACATTTCATACAGATACTTTTGATCCGTACTTAGTTCCTTCACAATGTCATCAGGTAATTCGAGCAAATTGCCAGCCACTGCACAAAAAGACACTAGTGGTTTACTTTCACAAACATTTAGCTGTTTTCCAATAGGTCCTGAGTATTCTTTTGGCCCAGATGTGCTACCATCTAGAGACATAAACAAATGGCGAAGCGGTAATTCGGTCTCTTCAAATAGTCTTGCAGGTATATACTGACACCTCCTTTCCAACCTGTATTTGTAGAAGTGCCTTCTAAGTTCCATCCTTGATTTTCTAACAATTCTATTATAGAAGTGACAATCCCTTTCGCAGTACCTCGACTCGGCGTCGTATGTCCCAAATAAATAGATCCCGGCTCTGGAAGAACTGAAATGTGTTCTTCTAAGACTTCTTTTCAGTGGTACCGGCTGTCTATTTTATTGATCTTGAGAGTTTTATCTTTTCGCCCACCGAAGTAGATACTCTTTATAATAATTTTATCGATGTCTTTGTTGCCTTGGGTACGTGACTTTGAAACAGCTCTGTGAATCTTATTTTTATCAATCACAAGGTTTAGATCTTCGGAAGATATCATTCCTACGTCGACTAAGACTGCTGAAGCGACTGCAGCTGCCGAACGCGTTGATAGTCCGTATCGATCACATACCTTAGCTACTGTTGGCAGCGTCAGAGTGTTCCGACTAAATTAATTAGATGGAGACTCCTTTAAGTCACTTTTAGTAGAAGGTTCTATTGAAAGCGACTGGTTCTAGTGAAAAGGAAGGTTCTAGTGAAAGGTACAGTATCGGTTTGTGAAGTACTCGGAAAACATGCTTGCTCTGTCCGCTTCAAATTTTCTTGTCTTTGATGTTTCTTTGCAAAAAGCCTTGCAGTTTCTTTTGCGTCTACGCCGCTTATTGCCATTTTCCTATCATTTCTTTGGTCCAGTAAAAAATCTCTATCAGAAATGGGAACTTTCTTGGGTTTAGTGCAGGAACAATTTTCAAACGAAGTGCACATACAAGCAGCGATGTCAAAAAGCTTATTTGACGATTCCAAAAAGCACTTAATATTGTTGTCATAGCTATCGTTTCTCTTACTTTTAGGATATCTCATTAGTGATAATGATAAATATTTGTTAAAATATGCGGTTAGCAGTTGAGTAACTCGTATTATTACAACAAATAAAAATAGTAAAATCACACTTCACTGGTGACCCCGATGTTGAATGGAGTAATCTCAGAGACCTGAGATCCCTGAGACTAAGAGGAGGAAACGGAGGTTGTTGTTTTTGGTGAAGCCCATGAGATAAATGAGGAGGAGACGGTGTTTGTTGATGCTTTTGGTAAAGCTGATGTTTTTAATGATCACGATGGAGGTGATCATGAAGTTGTAGAAGTGTGGATGATGGATGTTTTTGATTCACCAAAAACAACAACCTCCGTTTCCTCCTCTTGGTCTCATCAGCTTTACCAAAACCTTCAATAACCTCCATCATCCTCGTTTGTCACATTTTTCAATTGTTTCCAAAATTTCGTTCGTCCTTTCTTTTCTATATCTTCTTCAATAAAATTCTCAAAACTCACATTAGTTTCTTCACATTGTTCATTTTTAATACCGTAATTTCCTTTTTTAATTTTATGCTGGGCCCATAACCTCTTGAACGGTAGATGTGGCTAAATCATTTTTGTAAATCCATACGGTCACTTCATAAAATAATAAACTGATAAATAGATTTCACATTTGAGAGTATAATTCAATTTAGGTACATTGCATTATGAAAAAGAATATTATATATAATTACAAAGACATGTTGATACTTCTAGAGCTAAGAACGGAATCAATAATTTAAACATCACAATTTTCCAGTTTAAAATAAAACTACTTCTTATGAAAAATAATTCAAACTATAAATCAAAACTACCAGTAACATAATACAAAAAGGTTGCTTATCTGAGATTATTCCATTCAACACCCGACGTGATACGGAACGGGTAAACCTTCTAAAATCGTAAGTGTTGAACAATACTCATTCTGTCCAAAGATATGGATGCACAGAAAACTGTGAATAATAATTTTGCGGATGCATCAATCGGTGAAGAGGCCGTTAATGCAGGGCCGCGCTCCATTGGAAGCGATATTCGCCGAGTTGCCGCACGACTACCACCGTTTTAGCCTTCAAGAAAGCAGATCAGCAGCGCCATCTTATTCACTCCCACAGCGATGTATCAGAAAAACTCCAATTCTCAGAACAATGTCTCAGCCAGCCAGCAACCTCGGCCTCAACAGGGACACCACACGCAGGACGCGACCGCTCCAGCCTGGTAGCCCCTACGGCCTCAACAGAGTCTAGGCACAGCACACTGCACCTACGGTCCACGTAAGAAGAGCATCTCTCTCACGTCTACGCAGCAGCCAGCCACTACGCAGCAACCGCCCCGACTCACTGGAGACTTTACCGCAGCACCGCGCACCGCACGCCCGACTCACTAGGATCAGCGGACTTCAGCCCCGAATCACTGGGACTAGCGGCATACAGTTCCGACTCACTGGAACTAGCGGCACTCAGTTCCGACTCACAGGAACTGCTCACTCCTGGCACTGGCTCTTCATATCGACCTCCGGTCTTGGAGGGGAGTGATGTGGCGACTTCTGTTCCACATACAGCGCGACAACATACGACAGCGCCCGCGAAGATTGCCGATGGCAGAGCGAGCGGCGCGCGCAGATCTGGTCGTCGTAGCAACCAAGGATTGTTGATTTTTACGTTTTACATTTTTCGCAAGATAAATATTTTATCATTTATATTTTGTGCATTTATTATTACAACAAATAAAAATAGTAAAATCACACTTCATAGAAATGAGACGAACTGTCTTGTTGTAGAAGTAGCACACGTACGAAAATCAAGTCAAAACATGAATTTTGTAGGAATTTTGCAAGTCCGATCCAAACCGATTGATGGCTAAAACAACCTTCGATCGATACTTGCAAATCATAGCCGAGGTTTTTCTTATTGATAAAATTACAAGACAAAACAGGATTGATTCATAAAACATAGAATAAACGACATTGACTACAAGGTTGTTTTTGCGAATTTTCAGTGGATAAAAATGCTGGTAGAGCCCTAAGGATATTTTTAAATATTTTTTGAACTATTTTTACGCCAAACTACGTTTAACAGCGCAACTTTTGAGGGGTCTCATGTAGCTAAAATAAGAATAAAAAAAATTCGGGACACCCTACTACCGTGACGCGTGACCTGACACTGGTATACCTATTTACTTACGTACGCGTAGGTGAGGTTGCTAACGCCTTATCCAATTACTTCGGTTATTACGTTATGTGTTCAGTTGCAGCTGTCTATAACATCTGTTTGTATGTGCATTCAATGCATCATACATTGCAATACATTGCTGTTTTAATGATCTTTACTTGTTTTTGCTTTACCTAAATGACATAAATAGATAGATATGGTCTTAATATGTTGTAATATGTGTATGTAACCAGAAAAAAAGAGTTTTGGTTAACTCTATCCAGAAATATTACCTGATGATTAACCTTCAAGTTTTCGTGTAACTATACAACTGTACTTTGATTAAAAAAATGATGTCTATAAGTTATACCCATAGACTCTTGAACATAAATAACTTTGTCTTTTTAGTGTTATATTTTTGCCATCTCTTTAATCAATAATATTTTTTTCTATTCATCAAGTCATTAGTCAGTCTGGTGACAGAGAAGACAGTATATTTTGTTATGGCAACACAATACCACAGAGCAGAAAAAAAACAAAATGGCCGACAAAGTGACAAGCAGGCCATGTTGGTGAACGATGTTGTAATAAATACCGTTTTACCACTGAGATCTACGTGTTGAAGTAGTAATATTATTATTAATGTAATATATAATTTATTTAGTGCAATTTGTAGTTGAGTTAGTGCAAGTGAAGTGATTGTTGAGTGCATACGCGTCACCGGTCGTGGTGGTGCTGGTGATTACTGTCGAAAGTGGCGTTGCATATTCAGGATTACTAAAGAAGGTGGCTCCAGGTGCGAGCTAGGATCGGTAACATGTCGTACCCGCCTCGGCCGCCGCTCGTCCCGTATGGAATCGCACCGGGCGTGGTCACTATGCCGATGCCTACACACGTAAGTATCGGGTTCTAACCTCGGTGTTTACCTTACTTGTGCTGACCACATAGGCATATTGAAAATGCTTGTTATCTTTAAGATAGTCAGTAAACAACCAGAGTTATTATAGTGTCCACTTTACACTGAGCATTTTTTATAATAACTTATTAAAGACCTTTAGGTGACGATTTGTAAATATATAAAAATATGAGTTATTGACTGAATGAAAAAGACATTTTGTTTTTTGAAAACTTTAGTGGCACAAGGCCTAACATTATTGTATTTGTAACCAAGTGATTGCCAATGAACCACATTATCAGTGTTTCTGTAGGAGACTCATTGCATGATTGTGATTCAAAATCTGTAGCTGTAACTATGCCAATCAATTTAACTAACACAGGTAACCCTTCTTAAATAAACATTTAATTATTGTACGTAATAGTTATCTAATAGCTTGAGTCGGTGTGGCCGACAAGTTTCAAAATCAAAATCAAAGCATTTATTTCAAGTAGGCCAGTTACAGGCACTATTGAATTGTCGAAACAAAAATGAAAATTAAATGTAGCTACAGTCCCAGTCACAAGACATAAAAACTAAATATTTTAAATAAATAAATATTTTGGACATCTTACACACAACATCATCTAGTCCCAAAGTAAGCAGAGCTTGTGTTACGGGTACTAGACAACTGATATAAATACATAAACATACTCTCTTTTTTTGTAAATACATATTATACATAGAAAAACACCCAGACTCCGAAACGAATATTTGTGGATCACACAAGTATTTGGTCCGACCCGGGAATCGAACTTGAGACCTCTTGATCAGCAGCCGCATACGCTAACCACTAGACCAACAAGGCAGTCCAAACTGTCAACTGTGAAAGTACTGTAGTTGCGACCTCACTATTCTGTTTTTATCCAACACAGGTTGTTTATGCTCATAATTCATGCAGAGCCTAGCATTTTTGGTACATCAGTTTTAGGAAGACATTAATAGTCAATAGTAATATGAAAGTTATTGTTGGATTATTCTTAATTGTATTATTGTCTAAATTGGTCCAGCCAATTCAAAGATTAGCTGGAACAAATAGACACAGAACTTTAGCAAATTGCATTTTGATATGAGGATGTGTGGTCTTGGTTAGTTCCAGTCCCACATACGTAACTGGTAGTTTACTGCACAAATAAAAAAATGGGGGTTAAGAATTAGATGGGGGGCACTGCATCTACACAAATGCTCATATCAAAAGCACTAAGCAGTATTCTTATACCAAGACCCACTACAATGGTCTGGATAGAGATTTAGTACCATAGGGCCCCATAACTGGCGAGAGGTCTTGTAATGATGGTGTGTTGTGGACATTTCCACATACAATGTGACAAGAACATACCCAAGTGCCATATAACAACGGCACACCCAAGCCTCCAAGTAACTGCACATCCTGTATTATGAAAGGAAAAGTTGTCATTCCAAAAAGATGTGTATAAACTCCTAACATTGTCTGCTGAGTTGCACGACACAAGGCATGATCATCTCATCTGGTTGGAGAATCACCTTCTTGGAAAGGAGAGACTAGTATCTTAGCATTTTTAATTCAAAGCAAGTTCTAATAAATCTTAAGTTGGTAAAATTGTTTTGAATTTTTTCAGTGTGATGTAGAAGCATGTGGCCGATGATAGTTTTTTTAAATGTTCCAGGTAATGGTAGGTGCGTACAGTGCGGGGGCGGCCCGCGGGGCGCTTCTGCCCGCCCCGCCCGCGCAGGGCAAGGCCGTCATCGCCCGGCCCCCCACTAGGAACACTAACGGTGCAAAGGAGAGTGAGGGACCACCCATTACAGTGTTTATAGGTGAGGGTTCAAAATAATGATTACCTATACAGAAGTAAATTGGTAAATCTGCCAATTCTGTCTACAATTCCATTGTTGGTAGTGAATTTCTGTATTTTTGTTGAACAGTTGATAGTGAGATAGCAGTGGTAGTTTGACGTAGAGAAGATATATGATGTAAGCATTCGGTAAATGTTTCCAGGCAACATATCGTCGCGGGCGCCGGACGCGATGATCCGCTCGCTGCTGAACGCGTGCGGGCCGGTGCTGTCGTGGAAGCGCGTGTCGACGTTCGGGTTCAGCGAGTTCGCCAACCCCGAGGCGGCGCTGCGCTGCGTGCGGCTGCTCAACAACCGGCCCGTGGCCGACAAGCAGCTGCTCGCGCGCACCGACGGCAAGATGCAGGCGCTCGTCGACACATACAAGAGTGAGCACTACCCATGTGCATGTGGAAATGATTATTGTTAACGAAATTTACCCATGTTATTATTAAAACAAATGATCTTAAGCTTAATTATGATAAGATATTTAAAAGTAGAATTTTTAAATTTATTATTACTGTATTTTCAAAAAGAAATATGTTAATGAATTTATATCAGTCGTCTAGTACCATAGAATGAGCTTTGCTTTGTTTGGGACCCGGTGATGTTGTGCGGCAGATGTCCGTAATATTAAAATCTCAACAGCATGTCGACAGGTCGTTCGTTTATGTATGGGAGAATATTAATAGAGTGATAAATTATTAGTTTTTTGAGATATGACGATAAACTGAAAGCCGTGACTTCTAGTTTATAAAGAATTGACAATGATCGAAAGTGTTAGTATCAGGGCAGAGTATGCGAGAGAGAATGTCGGACATCTGCCTAAAACTGATGTTTATTATGATAACTACACATTTTGTAAATAATTCTGACTAGACATCTACTTATGAAAAAAAATAGTAGAATGTAATAGATGCAAGTGTATGACGCGTGTGTGTGGTGTGTCGCAGCGGAGCAGCGGTCGCGGCTGGGCGCGGAGGAGGGCGCGCCGGGCACGGAGGGCGAGGGCGAGTACCTGGACGCGCGCCAGCGGGGGCTCGACGACAGCGCCGAGCGCCGCCTCGCGCAGATCGTCAAGGACTACCAGGACGACATCAACAACTACGAGATGCTGCAGAAAGGTGCCCCACCTCAACCTCCTCACCTCCTCACCTCCCCACACACCCACACACGTGACCCGACAGTGAGAATGTAATCTGTGTCCGCAGAGGAAGCCATCTCGAAGACGGCGCGCGTGCTGGAGGAGGCGGACATCTCGGAGGAGAAGCGTGACGTCATCCACCGCGAAATCGGCAAGTTCCGTGAGAGCATGAAGGTAAGGCCTCGCACCCGGCGACCCTCCCGTCCCTCCTTCGTCCCACGCTCTACTGTTTAACGTCCGGCAGGCCGTGCAGACATCCGACTTATTTCTCTTGATCTATATATATTGATGGGTCCTTATTGTAGCATCGCTTTATTACAGATACCTAAATTTCGAACAGTTTTGTTAATAATAAAAATATGCATAAATCCGGTTCTCTAGAATCCCGACACTAAAACACTGTAAGGTTTATTTGTGAATAGGACATACGTAGGTATAATATTACATTATGTTGTGTATGTGGTCATCGGCACTTATACGAGTCGACTCTGCGTGCAACACGCGACTCGCTAGACGAAGCTTGAATGATTTGTATGCAGTTTTCGTGTGACTACTTTTATAACTGTGTAATGCAACCATATCTCTTTCTCTAAAACTATTGATGGCTTTGCCTTCCTCGTACTTATATTTTGTGAGGGTTGCTGCACAAATGAACCGCCTCAGGTGTACGCAAGGGAAATTGTGTTGGACGTTCTAACGTAGTTGACAATCTAAAAATATCAAAACGCCAAATTGTCGATTAAGAATCAATTATTCGTGAGGAAAATTGTAAACCGAGTTCGGGAAATTGTGACGAGTGATGTGCCATATCATTCTCTAAATATGTATCCGTGAAGACGGATCCGGACCTCAAGTAATTTTACACTGAATCATTATAATAAGCCCGTTGTAGTCCACTGCTGGACTTAGGCCTCTCCCAAGGCGAGCGCGGTCCTCCAGTCGATGCCAGCCCTCTTAAGCGCGTCGTCCCTCCATTTAACCAGAATACGCTGAATAAATTGATGGCACTGAAAATTAAGGCTTAGCAGAAAATAAAAGAAACAGTTTAACCTTTTGAACGCCAGAGCAAAAACTCATCAACTTGCCCTCAACGCCAGACCAAAAATTTAGCTCAAATACCTACGAAAAAAATAAGCATTCCAAAACTTTATCGATAACATTAATTGTATTTTTATTTTCGTCTACAATTTCAAAATATAAGTCCTTATAACACTGAATTTATTTCAACATTACACTTCTTCCTACTCTAGTAATAGTTATACACTATTTACAGAGTTGTTTAATACCGTAATAACAGAATTGAGACGACAATATAATTAAATATAATAACTATAGGTACAACTCTATTCTTGATCTGTTGTCTTGATATTGTGACCCTGGCGTGGACGGTACGTCATTTTTATGAATATTGCGCTTCTCAAATAAGGATGTAGCAACGTACTATCTCGCTTATCGAGTATAATATTAACTAATAATAATTAAAACACGTATTTTAAATTAGATTTCTAAAATTCCGTTGAAGGAGATATTTAAAAAAATCTGCCAAGTGCATGTCAGGCCACGCACAGTAAAGGGTTCCTCAGTCACGTGGATTTAAAATCGTATCCAATAGATAATTATTATAGTCCAAGATCCCAGAGCCGCCAGACCTACGTCATTTGTGCAAAGCTGAAATTTTCAGGATTATTAGTACAATGTCTTGTTAAGATGTATGCGTACCCATTAGCTTGAAAGCGGGGCCGTTTGTGAGATAGCGCGAAGTACAGATGGTAAAAAACCTTACTTACCTACGTTAAAGGTGCAAAGCTAGTATTTACAATTGTTTTAAGAATATTATTTAAAATTCATTACTGCCAGACACATTCCGTGGGCCATTACTTCTGCCAGACGTCTTGAAAGTTGTGAAAAAATTACGTAAACTACGTTATAGTAGCAAACCTAAATTTTATAACTATATTATATAACTATATTTTATAACTAAAAAATGTATACATATTATCTAAGGTAGGTACTATTTTAAGACCCTTTGTATACGGCCAGACCAGTCCGAAGGGCCAATCATCCCCCCAGATACCTTTAAATATTTGTAGTAATTAGGAAGCTGAGGTATATCATCTTTGGTATTATTTCAAGAATAGAATTGTAAATTATTAAATGGTTTTTACACGCTCATTTATTAGCTTCACCTGTATGTTTGTTTGTTTGTAACCAACTCCTTTGGTTGCGATATTGACCCCACTTTAAACGGCCAGATTTCGTTGATGTTGTGAATAGCTACAAGTATATACAAGTATACGAAATCTGGCCTACTAGGTTTGCTACAGAAGTAATGGCCCACCGAAAGTGTCTGGCAGTAATGAATTTTAATTTTAAATAATATTTTTTTAAAAAATATGTAAATACTAGCTTTGCACCTTTAACGTAGGTAAGGTTTTTTACCATCTGTACTTCGAGCTACCTCAGAAACGGCCCCGCTTTCAAGCTAATGGGTACGCATACATCTTAACAAGACATTGTACTAATAATCCTGAAAATTTCAGCTTTGCACAAATGACGTAGGTCCGGCGGCTCTGGGATCTTGCTCTATTATGTTCACGTATTAATGTGTTAATTTTGTATGACGTTTTCCAAGTGAGCGCATTTTACAAGTTAAGTCTCCATAACTCCTGAATCAATAAAGTCATCTAATCCGTTATAGTTTTCCTTGAAAGTTCATTATGTGGACCACCATCACGAATTTTTCCAGATTTTTTGATCCAGCCGTTTAGCTTGTAGAGGGGGGGGGACGCCCTGTTTTTACAAAAAAGTGCCCTTTAAAGTGGAATTTCTCGCAAACGGATACCTGAATCAAAAAATCGTCTTAGAAACCCTGTATTGTTTTTAAAATACCTATCTAATGATACCCCACACGATGGGGTAGCCGCGAGAAAAAATTTACATCCCCACTTTACGTGTAGGGGAGGTACCCCAAATAAAAATATTTTTCAAAATTTTATTATAGCACTTTGTCGGCGTAATAACAATACATATTCATGCAAAGTTTCATCTTTCTACCACTTACCGTTTGGACGGTAAGTCGAGGACGGACGGACGGACGGACGGACGGACGGACGGACGGACGGACGGACAGACGGACATGACGAATCTATAAGGGTTCCGAGTGATATACTTCGGAACCCTAAAAATACACGATTCAGATAGGTTAAGTATATAATCAACTATATAAAATTTTACAAAATGTAAAACAGTATGTACGTTTATAGCCTTTAAATACTAGCTTCTATAAACCTGGCATAAAAAGTAACAAGTAGAGTTTTGAAAAAAAAGCTAAGCAACTTGTGATGGACATTTTAAAACTTTTATTTATTTCATTTAAACCTCAGTAGTGTACGAAGCATTTTTTAGGGCACTGCTTATATTTTGTATCAATAAATAAGAGTCCTCTTTCTTCTTTACAAAATAATTATCTACTTTAATTATTATTTCACGAGCACGGCTGTTAATTACTTTCTTACTCATTTTAACAGAATAAGTTTAATAACAAAACTTAACAACAAAAATAAAACAGGCTAACGAAATTTTAATATAAACTTACGATATCATCTAACGTGCCCTACATCACTAGTGGTCACATATTTGTGACTCTGGCGTGTGGGGACATTCTTTTTTAAGAGTTTATTTCTTTATTTTTAGAGTAAAATTTCTTAATATCATAAAGCAATTTAAATAGTTTTATGGCAATAGATAACAGTTAGAGCTTTTTCTTAAGGTACTTATATAAATTTAAAGGCATAAAAGTAATGTTTAAAGGCTTTATTTCCTATTTCGGTGCTCCGCTTTTTTGTCACATATTTGTGACGTTGGCGTACAGGGACAGTTTTCGCTTGTCACATATATGTGACCCTGGCGGTCAAAAGGTTAATAAACCGTAATGAAATAAATATCGTAACAGATCCGTTTAAAATACCCACAACCGGATAGGGCCCAGAAACATTCGCACACTCGCGTCCGGCACATCACTAATTGTTACATGGCTATACTCTTAACGATGATACATAATTGGGCATCGTACACTCTGTAAGAAAGAGATGTAGGTAATTATTGTATATTTACAAGTGTAAGGTTGACTGTAATACATAGCTTTAGATCGAAACGGCAAACCGATGTCTGACCGGTAGGCAGGACTTTTGCGTAGACATTAGAATAGGGGTTCGGTGTCTATCTTTTGTGATAAAGCGTTGCTTATACATAATTGTTGTATTCTGCATTGGTCGCGATGGTAGGTGCCGCTGAATGAGTCCCACTGAGCGTCGTAGCGCCAGCCACGGTGAGTCCCCACCATACATCGTTATATGACGGCACACCACCGCCCACTACCCACCACACACTACCCACCGCTCACCCACCACACACCACCCACCACCCACTACCTACCGACACCACGACACACAAGCACACATACACACACACCTGACACAACTCACACGTCATCGTGTCACTTTACTGGTTCCCACGAAATATTTTAAATTCAACTGCATACAAACTATAACGACTCCTACTCAACTGACGCTAAGATGAAATAAATAAAAACTTATACCAACCCACATAAAACACACACAGACACGTACGGACTCATACACACATAAACACACATACTCACACCCTGACACACAGCCAACACTCACCCAGCACATTAGAAGCAAATACTTGTATGTCGAGAGCATATTTTGATTTCGGTTGTTATTCACGCGTCGATCGTACTTTCGATCGTTACACGTGATCTGAACGGAGCGGGGACGACACGCTTACTGTAATCACTGTACCTACGACCTACATCGGGAGCATAAATGTATGGAACATTCATTACGAGGCATGCCTTTTAAGTTCTGTCGTTTGAAGAAACAACTAGACTAGAACCTTATAGTACTTTTTATTGTTTTTAAAAGTATTCACCACGTAGCTTAATACACTTATTAAAACATTTATTCCACTCTAAATTGGGGCTGTTCAAAATGCTGACTTGAAAGCGTCGACTGCTTCTACACCGGACTGGAAGCTTTGACCACGAAGACTTTTCTTAATTTAAGGAAATGGGTTTCCTGCTTTAAATACTCAATCGTTTGACGAACGCTGTGTGAGCTTGCGTTGTCGTGGTGCAGGATGATGCGTCGTTTTGAGTTAGATTTTCGAAGTTCGGCGATGACTTGTGGTAAACAATCTGGTACACAACTCTGCGTTAGCCGTTTTACGATCTTCAAGTGCAATAGTCGCAACATGACCAGTTTTTCCAACGAACGTGGCCACTATCTTCTTTGAAGTGCTTCGAGAACGAACAACTTTAGTCGACTTTGGCTCGTCTTGAAAGACCCAGATTGTAGATTGTTGTTTGGAATCAGGATCGTAGGCATAGATCCAAGATTCGTCACCACTGATGATGTCGTAGACGTGATTTGACTCTCATCGGTTGAACCTTTGCAGAGTTTTCTTACACCATCTGACGCGGAAAGCAGATGCGGTATCCAACGGGAAAATGGAGCAACATGCAAGATATTCTGAATAGTTGTCCCTGAGATGCCGAATAGAGCCTCTATCTCTCGATATATCACATGACGATCTTCGAGAATTAGCTGTCTCACAGCAATGATGTTATCTTCAGTGAAGGCGGATTTTGGGCGTACTTCGCGAGATTTGCCACCAACACTAGTATGTCCACTCTGGAATTCTAAATACCAGCGTTCGACAGTCAGCAGACAAGGGGCTTCATCACTGAACACAGATGCTAGTTCTTCAATACACTGAAGCCGTGCCAGGCCTCTTCTAAAGTTGTAGAAATATGGAAACGACAGAACATAAATGGCATGCCTAGTACAACACGGCAAGTACTAACTAACATTCATTTCAAACTTACAACCGTTTCAATTTATTCATATCCTATGATCTCTGATTTATATTAACAGCAGATGGAAAGTGTTACGTTAAAGAAATTAATATATTGATTTTTTATATATAAATCATTGCTTTTTGTAGACTTTCTCATTAAAGGATTGAAAAATTACAAAATTAGAAATGGACTTCCGTTTGAAATGTTTAACTCGACACATTTTAACTGTTGTTATGAAAAACAAGAGCAAAAATATCTGAACATTAAAAGATACTGTAGTTTATAATTGTATAGTTCTTTTAAATTAATTATTGTTATAATTATAAATTGTTGTTAAAATTGAACGCTTAGACAAGCAATGTATGTGATACTCGATTCCAAGTATTTTCAAGGACATGCTGTGTAACTCATTATCGTCTATTGTATTTGAGACCAAAACGAGACTCTGCAATATGATAGGGACATAAAGTCCAGTGAGGGTGTCAGAGAACGGTCGTGTCGTCCCCACTCTGTCGTTGTCCAGGTTTGCATGCACGTTGGACAAGATTAGGACTCGTTTCCACCGACGGTTAGAATCTGTCTATCAGAATGTCTGCCTATAACGCGAGGCACGAAGCGTTCTAAGCTTCATCGGGTCGCTACATTAAGCACGTTCGGTTATCGCGGCCACGAACTCGAGACACGCCCGGATCACATTCTCGGTGGCTTCTACGTCTTTTTTTTATTTACTCTCGTTATCATTCAGTTAAAAGTCAGAGGCGTGCCTCGGGTTCTAAATCGATTTCCGCCTCGGAGAGCGAGCGGTCTCACTGGGCCATCGGCACAGGTTTTTTTATATGGTAACAATAAAATTAACACAGCAGCGGGTCCCGTCCGACCGGAGCGGCGCAGAGCCGCTCCGAGACGACGGCCGCCGGTCGCGAGCGCACATTCGTGAGTTGTGCGCGAGCGACCCGCGCCGGACCACGCACACGCGCTCTGTACGTGCTTCGGTTACACCGAGGTGCTATCTCACCGAGGACTAAGTAAAGAAAGGTTTTGCTCGAGGTGAGTGCGGAGGGTCGCGTGTGCGTGGTCGGGTGGCGCCTCAGGCCGAGCGTCGCTTCGCGGGAGCGCCGCAGCGCAGCCGCCGCCGCCGCAGCCGACGCCCCAGCCGCGCGTAAGTAGCCAGGGACACCTGAGCGAGGAGCGCCTGGATGCTGCGCCGCCGACGCGTCGAGCCCCCCCCGTCGACAGTCGCCCGTCACTTACATATGGGCGCCACAAGTTTCATACCTTACACCGATATACATAATTAATTAATCCTCAAATATTAATGCGAAGAGGATCGGACGTACAGAAGTGATGGCTGGCCGTTGAGACGCATGACGTTTCCGAAGTGGCCACGACCGGGGTGAGGAAGGGCGCGGCTCGTCGCGTCGGTGGTGTCGGAGTGAGTGAGCGCGTGCGAGGAGTGTGACGTAGAGTGTTGGTGCGCGTGCGAGGAGTGTGACGTACAGTGTTGGTGCGCGTGGTGAGGAGGTGGCGATTTTCAGATGCGGGTTGCAGAGCGAGGCGCCGGCGCGGCCCCTAGCTAGTCTCGTGATAACTCGCCACAAGCGCCCGTCCGCCGTCAATCGTATGAAATATCACTTGGTTGACTTACCTCCGGTCGTCGCTTTACGACCACTCAGTGCGCCGTGGCTCTTCCTTCTCTCAGACCTCTCCTCGTCTCGGACGAGGCTCGCGCGGCCACTGACTTGTCGTAGACGTTCGTCCATTTTATAACATTGAATACATTGTGTGCGTACTCGTCGGTGTTCCTTCGACAGCACGTAGTGCGCTCCCACAGCGCGCGTCGCCGACTCGTCCGCAACTCGCCTACGACCACTTCACGAACGTATAAATTTACACTATTGGTGTTGCAAGCACTAGCTATCGAATGGTGTTGCCAGAAACTAAAAATATATTTCTTCATTAGTATTGTAAAGTAATGTTTCTGGTCGTTAAAAACAAGATATAATGCTTGCCGTAAGAAGTTGTCAATTGTATAAATGCCAATTAAATTGTTTAAATTAAATTGAAAACTAATGTTCAACAAACAGTGCAGAAGAAGTCCTTAGTGAATTGTGGGTAGTCTATAAAGAAAACTTTGTAACGTTTACGTGTTCCTCAACACATATAAAACAATGGTTGTCTTCTACATTTCATTCATAAAAGGTGTATTTGCTTATTGACTAAAGCCATGTGACTTGCTTAAATAAGTGAATATATAACTAATAAAATAAATCACTGTAATAAGAACAATACATACAAAGTTAGTTTAGTTAAAAACCAATTTCCTTTAACTTAACTTGCGACACCAGTATCATCGACAATTACACCGTACCAAAGTGCACTAGTACGCTCGGTCCTCACTCTGTATACAAGTTTTTAATGAAATCGCTTACATTTCTCATAGTGGTTATACGAAGAGATTGCAATCTTATTTTGTCTACTTGTATAAACTCTCCTTAGAAAGGGGTTTTAGCCTAAAATATCAAGCTGGCCTGACAGGTTAGTATAGTGGATTTGTTTTTCTTTTTCTCTTCTTTCCTCTTGAGGACCATGTCCTTTGCATTG
The DNA here is from genome assembly GCA_932526445.1 of Phragmatobia fuliginosa. Lineage (NCBI taxonomy): Eukaryota > Metazoa > Arthropoda > Insecta > Lepidoptera > Erebidae > Phragmatobia > Phragmatobia fuliginosa. The sequence continues at coordinate 14,026,780 of OW052081.1, read as the reverse complement.
CTTTTGTCTTCGAGAAGGTAGCGATGAACAGCATTTCTGTTGTTTGAATGGAGGTGGTTCTCAAATCCTTTACCTAAACAAAACTCTTACTATGAAATATATGTATGTGATTGCAACATCGAACGTTTTAAACACTAAACTATCGTTCGTTTGGGTCATATTTTACACAATATTTAACTAATACGCTCTCGAACTACACGGTTCGGCTTTTCCTCCCTGTGCTGAGCAATCAAAACCTGGAAATCGCTGCCAGTGGACGTGCACTTCTCTCTCAGTGAGGCGTGTACAGGCATGTCACTAGGTAGTGTGGCTCACCATGCTACATTGTCCTCATTTGCAATGAGAATGGTAACCACTACTCTTCAATTCTTTCTACTAATGCCTTCCATTAGGCAAAGTAGAGCCACCTTAGCAGCTGTTTTTTTTAAACGTATGTAAAGTTTGGTCATTTCTACGTCTTTCTAAATTTTATCTGATCAGTGTGAAAACGTCTAACACGGCACATAGGCAATACAATTTTTTTTCTGGTAGTCACTATTAGAAAAACACGAAAAGCGATTATTATTTGAGATGTGTTATCGTAGGCGAATAGAGTCGACATACATTAGTGTTAGTCGATTGGAAGTTTTCGGTCAGTTTATTTTATTTCGCTGTACATTGCTTGCTGATTTGTTGTTGCTATTTAATTGTGTCACTTTGGAGAGCAATGTCCTTTAGAGTGGTGTTGGTTAACGATGTCGAGAATTTGAAATAATTGAATAATACCGAGTATATAAATCGGCTCGTTCACCTGCGATACGCACAGAGTGGGTCCAGAGAGTACCAGTAGGGTGCGGTTAGTGGCGGAGGAACGTGTGGGTAGGCGAGCTAGGCGGGGCGGGGCGGGGCGCGCGGTGTCGGGGCCGCGCTGAGAGCCGCCTTTGAACGCAGGAGGAGGCCGACGTCGTGGTGCGCCGCAAGCGCGACAAGGACGACAATAGCCGGCCTGAGGGCGCGCGCGACCGCGACAAGGACCGCGGGCCCTCGCGCGACAGAGACAGAGACAAGGAGCGCGACCGGGAGCGCGACAGAGACAGAGACAAGGACAGGGAGCGCGAGAAGGAGCGACGGCGGCGGAGCGTCTCCAGGTGACTATCAGATCTTTATTTTATCTTATTGGTTATGTTGCAAGGTAGGTTGCCTTTAAACAGGAGCTCTCGTTGCATATTCGGTTTTATATATTGCGTGTCTTTAGACACATATTCTGTCAGCGCTTAAATAAATAAATAAAAAGTAAAATGTATAAAAAGGCTAAAGTGGTTGTTAGTTATGGATCAGTAGGTAGGTTCTATACTGACGTATGCTCGTGTTTGCAGGGGCAAGGACCGACGTGAGGAGCGCGATAAGGAACGAGAGAGAGAGCGCGAGGAGAGGGAGCGGGACAGAGAACGGGAACGCGAACGGGAGAGGGAACGAGAGAGGTAACATCTTCCTAGTCTTTATTCCAAAGTTTATTTGGGGTCGGCTACTAGTTCAACCGGTTTTACATGAATTTCAGTTTTTCCACGTAGCGACTGGCATCGGACCTCCGCAACCCTAAAGGAGAACTGAAATACTAGTTGTAGTATATTGAGGGCACTAACTTCCTAATAACGATTGCCATAGATGTTCATGACAACCGGGACCGACGGCTTTACGTGCTCTCCGAGTCACAGGCGTGATTTACCGCCAAACTTCCTAACTCCTGGCTGCTATTAGGAATTTCCTTAGAAAAACCTAAAAACACTTTTTGGCCCGACCCGGGATTTGAACCCGAGACCTCTTGATTAGCAGTCGCATACGCTAACCACTAGACCAACGTGGCAGTTAAAACGAGAGAGGTAACATCCGGTTGTAATATTTTTGAAGTGTCTTGCAGCGTGGCCATGAATATGGATACCTGTGCTCTGTGGGGCTCTTTGATACAAACAGTTGTTATGTTGTGATCGCTTCACATAAACAGCATCGTGGTTTGCTTCACCAAGTAGTGGTTTGTCTCGTTATTTCCGGCGCTGTACGACTATTTCTCCAGAACAAATCTTTCTATCGAGCACTGACATTTGTTTCCTGTTTCAGAGAACAGCGCGAACGGGAACGAGAAAGAGAGATACGCGAAAGGGAGAGGGAGCGAGAACGCGAGCGGTAAGAATCTTTCATGTATCATCATCATCATCAATCATCAACAGCCTTCATCAGTCCACTATTGGACATAGGCCTCTCCTTTGAAAGGAGGTTTTGGCCTACTATACCACGCTGGCCAGACGGGTTGGTAAAGGGTTTGTTTCAAGTTTTCCTTCTCTTGGCAGTGATGTTAGCTGCTTATTTTGTTCCTTTAGTCGCCTCTTACGACACCCATGGAATAAATAGGGGTGGTGACACTTTGTATTCTTAATCCGTCACCACACGGACATGTATATCAATGCGTATATAACGGGAGCTGGAATTTTTTATTAGACGAAGAACTTAGATCTTGACAACTATTTTCGCTACCAGTCCCAAAATCTTAAATTGGTGGTGGTGGTGGTGAATCTAACGTCTTAGGATAACGATTGTCAGCAATGACATCCCATCCCGGCAAAGAGTATTGATACTGATAGATATAGCAGGTTTGTATAAAGTCTTACTTCTTACTAGCTTTTTTAGTCCTAAAATTATTTGCGTTTGGCTGTTAGTTCAAACGGTTTTACCTAAAGAACAGTTTTCCCTTGGATCCCTTGGTATCGGATTTCGGCAACTCTGAGGATGCATTGAATTCGAAGGTTGAGTGTAGTTTTCCGCCTTGGGCCGCCCTCTCGGCGCCAGCGTGGTCAACTCGGTCCTCTTGCCAGTTCCAGTCCAGATGAAGTCTCTAGGCCTGATCCTTGACGGCAGGAAGGCAGCACTGCCTCTGCTCTTTGGATATGCCTGATAGATTCCTCAGGACGGTGATATGCCCGACAGATGTCAACCGTGCCATCTTATAAGATATATTTCAGATAGTTGGTTCGTAGTCTTCGCACAAACAAAATTTTTGGTTTCTGCGAACATGTCACCATACTGTTGCCAGGACGTTGATGCTTTGAAGTATATATCAGGCCCATTTAGGACCCGATAAAACCGACCAAGAAGCTCTTTGCCGTTCCATACCTCCGTGGAGCATCAGTACTAAATACTACGTAAAAGTATGGTTGGCGCCAATTTTCTTCTAGATTTCCTAAGAACTGAAAAACCTAGATAGTTTAGGATTCGGTGACAGACAGAGATCTGAGTTTTGTTGAATGCAAAAGTTGTATTCTTTCAGATTTTACTTCATTTACGTACATAACTGAACACCTGTCTACACCAAATTCTACAATTTCAGTTGTCAATGTCCAATTTAGGGGGGCTAGTACTATATGCGCGCGAGTTCATGTCCGTCGCGGCCAGAGCTTCGCCCACCTCGCCGCATTTCTCTGACGTGAGTGTTGTCCTTGACGGTTGTAACACTTGTAACGTGCACTTATCGATACCGAAAATGTAGGCTAACGCTATTGCGTTATTTCAAAGAGAATAAACCATGACTACTCTTTGAAGTAATTGAATTCAGCGACGGTGAAGATACTGTTGCCTTTTTATCTGATAGTGATTGAATTGGATTTTAAAAAAATATTTTTCTCTATTAGAAATAAATAAATATATATTTCGGACATTTTACACTCAACGCCATCTTGTCCCAAACTAAGCAGAGCTTGTACTATGGGTACTAGACAACATCAGTTATCTAATACCCTTAAAACATTAACATATTTTTTTTTGTAAATATGTAGAGACATATTATATATAGAAAAACACCCAAACTCCGAAACAAATATTTGCCGATCACACAAATTGGTGATCACACCAATTTAAGATTTAGTCCGACCCGGGAATCGAACTAGAGACCTCTTGATAGCAGCCGCATACGCTGATCACTAGATCAACAAGGCAGTAATTACTTATCACATTTGTTATTTTATAATTTGCATAATTACCTTCAGTTACAATAAACCAAATTAACAGCTGTTGACTAAATCGGTAGTTATTTATAACCACAAGGGATTCAGAGTAGAGTCACTTTGGCAGGCTTAAATATAAAAAAAAAGAGTATTCAGACTGTCACCGTAGAATATGACCCGCTTGATCTTTCTATATTCTTCGTTCACTGTAGTTTGGGGACATTCAGGATAGCGAAATACAGGCCTTCATTGCCCCATACATAACTTTCAGGAAAGCGTACAGAGTTGAATCAATTTTATACAAGTTGTGCAGACTGTCCGGACAAGGTGATTTCCAATTGCAGGCAGGGAACGACCTGCACAACTTACATAATTTTTATCAAAGATAACAGGATTCATAGCTGTTATATATTTGCATGATTGTCTCGCATCCTGTCACCATGTGTTTGAGTGACAGGCACTGACTAGACGAATTTGTAGAATTTTCATCTGGCAAGTGCCCCTCACGGTTACATTGATCCGGTTCCTTCCATTTCCGGTACACAAACTTCGCTCGCATAAATAAACTAGTCCAATAGCAGAGTGCGAATGTTAAATTTCATAGCGCCGTGTTATTCGCTAAATCACTTTCGATTGCCGCCGCGTAGCACTAGGTAAAGATCTATCGAATAAATTGGTCGGTTATCGGCGCGCGTGCGATAACGTCGCGATATCGGGCGGCACTCGCTCGGCCCAGAGAGTGGTCGCCATGCTCGTGCTGCACCCCTACATACGCACGCGCCACGAGATAGCGCGGGAGCTGCGCGCGCACACACGGTACACATCACCCACCATCCTCTTATAATAATTAGCTTAACCGTGCCACGTTCGCATAGTGTTCTTATTACGCGAGTTGTATTGGACGATTTGTTTATAAAAGTTGTTGTTATTATTGTGTTGCAATGTGTCGACACACGGGTATACGCACCGCAGGATAACAGGACCCGTGCTAATAGACACGACTTGATCCTCATTTTGTTCCTCACGTGCAATACAAATCGTAGAATAATTTGTCTGTATCCTGTTGTATATAGTGATCGATGTAAAATATCTAACGTGTCAGACCGGCCGCTAGTGAAGCCGAAACGTCGCCGCTAATTATGACTCGATGTATTCCAAATTATTTAGTTATTAACCATTAAAGTTAATTTTCGACTAAGTAGAAATTAACACCATTTTTTTTAAATCAAACAACGTATATATTCCCACAACTGTAGGAAAGTGTCATGACTGTTAATCCAAACAGAATTATGAACCAAATTTATTACAAAAATTGCCCTTCACATTTTCTGGAGAGCATCTTACTCATGAAATTCTATCAATTTGACTCGATGCTTAACAACTCTGCTGTAACTAGATTCTCTCAACAGAATGTATGTATTTTGTGTACAGTGAGCGAGAACGTGAACGAGAGCGAGACAGAGAACGATCGCGGGAGCGCGAGCGTGAGAGAGAGCGCGAACGTGAGCGGTCGCGCGGCCGCAGTCGGAGCGAGCTCGACGCCAGGAGAGAGAAGGAGCTAGAGGAGGAGGCGCGGGAGAAGAAACGCTTGGAGAAAAAGGTGAACAACTCTTTCATTGCCAGTAATCAGACGTTGCCTTCTTTGAATATAGATTATGTGTACGGTGTGACGTAAGTGTATTTATTGGGTCGTATATGTCTGTAACATTGTGCGGTGTCCAGGCGCGCGAGAAGGAGGCTGCGTACCAGGAGCGGCTGCGCAACTGGGAGAGTCGCGAGCGGCGCAAGGCCAAGGAGTACGACAAGGAGAAGGAGAGGGAGCGATGCCGCGAGGAGGAGCGCGAGCGAGAGGCCAAGCGCCTCAAGGAGTTCCTCGAGGACTACGACGACGAGAGGGACGACCACAAGTATTACAAGTGGGTGCTTTATGTTCTCTATATTTACTATTTTTGTGTGGTTCTTAATATTTGTTTGTTTTCTTTTTCATTTTTTTTATATAACGCCTACCAAGGTGATTTTACTATGCCTGATGGAAAGCATGAGTAAAATCGACAAGTGGGGGTCGCCATACTCACTGCAAATGCAAGCAGTATGTAAGTTATAGTACAACAAATGTATGGTGTTTACAATATCGTAAAACTTGTCAATGTCATAAAATATTTTTATTGTCATAGTACTGGCAAGATTTTGATTGGTTTTATCAGGATAGGTCGGTGTTTTATAAATTATATCTCAGAAGGTATGGTGTGATACGTTCCACAGGTTTACAAATAGGTGGAGTGTTAAAGAAGCTGTCTATGATACCCGATTTTTGATAACATTTTTTTAAATTTACAAATTATTTTAGTAGATTGAAGTGTGTCATGCGTATAAATCATTTCTCTGAGGTTTCCTATTACAGTATATATATGTTAGTGTATATACACTGACCGCCACAAAAACTGGTCCAAAATTAAAAGATGATGTAACTTGTTTATATTAAAATAGCTGAGTCCCGCGGTGTAACTCGTGGTTATTGTTGTAAAATGCGAATAATGGAGCTAAGCTAGGCTAAGAAAAATAGATTAAGTTTGATCAGCTCTCTGCCAGTTATAGTCAAAAATTCTGAGGTTTTATATTTTTGAAATGACATGAAAAGAATCAGTTAATAACGCCTATTATTCTTCTGGCTGAATGATGGCTTGTATGGGTTTTGCTATGCTTTACAGTATGTTTTTATCTGAAATAGAGGAATTTTTCTCTTTCACTCTCACTAGAGCCATCGTCGGTTTATTGAGTCAATCAGTCGCCATAGTCTCTGAAATGTGTTCTAGATATGTTCTGTAGGATTTATGTCTGGGCTGCGAGTCAGCCAAGTCAATTTCTGAATACTGACATCAGTTACGTAAGACTCAACTAATTCAGTGGATATGATATGTAGTATGATATGATATAAATACGAGTCGTTTCAAATTAATCACTTAAATAAACAAAAGAGGACATTTAAATTTTACTGTCATTTATACGTTTAATAAATTATAACGTTTAGTCGTTGGGCAGTGGTGGCGGTGAGCGTACAGAGGAGTGTATGTTGTGTGTGTGTCGCAGGGGCAAGGAGCTGCAGCGGCGGCTGGGGCTGCGCGTGCGCGAGGCGGAGGCGGACACTCGTGAGCGCGCGCGCGAGCAGGAAGAGCTGGAGGCGCTGCGCCAGAGCTTCTTCCGCTCCGCCTCGCCCGGCGACCCCGCCGCACGCGCGGCCTTCGAGCGCGCCAGGCAGGAGCGCGAGGAGCAGTACCGGCCGCGCCTGCTCATCGACGTGAGCCTGCAGCTGGAGCAGCAGCGCGAGCGCGAGGCCGTGCGCGCGCAGCAGCGCGAGGAGGCGCGGCGCGAGGCGCGCGAGCGGGCGGCCAGGCAGCGCGAGCGGTACCTGCGCAACGCCGCACAGCGCCAGCTGCCGCACGAGGCCGAGCCCATCGACTCGGACAGCGACGCCGAGCCGCCGCCCTCCACCACGCCGCCGCCACCCAAGCACCACCGGCACCACCACCACCACAGGTACACCGACACACCACCACACCACACCACCACCACCACAGGTACACCGACACCACCACACCACCACCACCACCACCACAGGTACACCGACACACCACCACCACCACCACAGGTACGCCGAAACACCACCACACCACCACCACCACAGGTACACCCACACATCACCACACCACACCACCACATAAACCACCACACACACCATCGACTCGGACAGCGACGCCGAGCCGCCGCCCTCCACCATGCCTCCGCCGCCCAAGCACCACCACACCAACACTACACCACACACACACTTTCATCTATAAAACGTACACCTATAAACATTTATTGTAAAATACGTTTTATTGCATATTAGACGGATAACACTCACTACTTTCAAACTGAGAAGACTTAATGTAACATCCAGCGGTAAGATTACGTAGCCACAACGTGTTTGCTAATCTCCAAACCGCACTCGACCAGGGTGGTGACGTATGGCCTTAACTATCTCCTGAGAAGAGACCCGAATCCACCAATGGAACATTACGAATTGTTGATATAATTTGACTGCACGGTTGGCCTAGTGGTTTAAGCGGTCGCCACGCTTCTGTTGTTCTGAGTCTGGGTGTTCTTTGAGGCCCTAGAATGCCTCCAAGCAGCACAATTGGCCCTCCGGTCTCACACTCACCAACGAAAGACAACAGCAACAATGCTGTCATCTTAGGTTGATCTCCTGTGTGATTGTAGTACTGCTCTGGTCGAGCTGGCCCATTCGTGCTGAAATCTGCGTGGCTCCACCACCCTGGTGTGTTATATAGAGTGTATGTTATTCGAATTTAATCAACCAACTAGTATATAGATATTTATTTATTTTTTGGTACGAGCTAAAACAATTTTCTTTTTGAAGTTTTATATTGTGTAATAATACCTTTAGGTCCTAAGTATTGTATTTGTGTTGTTGTGCAGGCGCGCGTCGCACCGCTCCCCGTCGCTGGGCAGCCCGGGGCGGGAGTCTTCCCCCCCTCCCCCCGCCTCCGCCGCACAGCCCTCCTCCCCGCCCCTGGCCGCGCCCGCCTCGCGCCGTCCCAGCGCCTCCTCCATCAGCATCAGCTTCCGCCCGCAGCATAAGCTGCAGCCCAGCCCCGCCGACACCACGCACACCAACACGGACAGCGAGCCGCCCGCCTCGCCCGACCCCGCGCTGCATCACCACCACCACCACCACCACCACGGTACGTAGCCCCAACCCCGCCCCCATCACCCCCATTGCCCACACGACACCCGTGATAACGCTCCTGTACGTTTCAGGTAAAGATAAAAAAGACAAGAGCAAAAAACAGTCGAACGCGACCGCCGCGCCCCCCGCTCCCCCCGGCGCGGGTGGAGCGGGGGGCGAGGGAGGAGCAGGGGGAGCCGAGAAGGAGGCAAAGAGCGCTGAAGAGAAGCGGAAACACATCAAGAGCCTCATCGATAAGATCCCCACCCAGAAGGAGCAGCTCTTCCAGTACAAACTGGACACGGCGCAGGTGAGCGTTCGATCGATCGATCGAGAGAGACCGATAGAGAGATAGAGATAGTCAAGTAGCGCATGAAACTAACGACATCCACCTGTGTACAGATCGACGCGGCGCTGATGGAGAAGAAGATCCGGCCGTGGATCAACAAGAAGATCATCGAGTACATCGGCGAGCCGGAGCCGACCCTGGTGGACTTCATCTGCAGCAAGGTCGTGTGCGGGTCTGCGCCGCAGGGCATCCTCGACGACGTGCAGATGGTAACCATCACCCCCTCACTCACACACATCTACAATATAATATAACTCTTCACATACACTTATTGTTGAAGCTGACTTTGCAATCTAGAAATAGATACATTTATTAAGGATTGAATAATAATATGTCAAACTCGGATCCGCAGGTACTGGACGAGGAGGCGGAAGTGTTCGTAGTCAAAATGTGGCGACTTCTCATATACGAACTGGAAGCGAAACGAGCCGGCCTGCACAAGTAGCGCCCCCTCCCCGCTACCCCCCCCCTCCCCCCTCCCCCTCCGCTCCCCAGGACTCAATAAACTGACTGCTGTATATTAACTACTTGTTTGATTGTCGCGCCAGCCCCGTCTGTCTCCAGCTTGGAGTTATAATGTAGCTCTGTATAAGTGGCATCAATGAACGCTTTAGATTGTGATTGTCTGGCGTACATTGTAAGCATTACTGTGCGTGGGTAGTATTATACTGGGTAATAGTATTCCATCAAGTATTGCACATAATCACTTGTTTATCGAATAAAGGTGGAATATTTATTGAGTAGACGAAGTCATAGAAATCAACCTTTATATAAGTAGGTGGACGCAGCGCTTCGGCTCTTTCCATCTTTCTGGAAGTAAGTCATTTATGATTATAAAATTAATGATTCTTACAATTTCTAAATAAATCTATATAAAGAAAGTCGTGTTAGTTACACTATTTATAACTCAAGAACGGCTTTACCGATATGGCTGAAATTTGGTGAGGAGGTAGCTTAGAGCCAGGAGACGGACATAGGATACTATTTATTCCGTTTTTTTTTTCCATTTTTTTTTGAATTCCCAACATAATGAAGTTTATGATACTTTAATGAAGGCAATCGATGATGGAAATAGTGGTTTATATATCCTAGATGCCCCTGGTGGAACAGGTAAGACATTCCTCATGCCAGTAGTTTTAGCCACTGTTCGTGCGAGATCCAACATAGCGGTTGCAGTTGCTTCTTCTAGAATAGCAGCCACATTGTTAGAAGGATGCCGTACGGCTCATTCAGCATTAAAATTACCGTTAAATCTTCAAACTATTGAAGAACCAACGTGTAATATTACGAAAAATTCAGCAATGGGCAAAGTTTTATCGGCATCGAAAATCATCATCTGGGACGAATGCACAATGGCGCATAAACGTGCATTAGAAGCACTTAACCGAACATTGAAATATTTACGGAATGACTCGAGATGTTTTGGAGGAGCAATGATTTTACTGTCTGACGATTTCCGCCAAACACTGTAATTCCAAGATCTACGGCAGCCGACGAAATAAACGCTTGCCTCAAATCATCGAATCTATGGCGCTATGTGAAGAAACTGCAGCTGACAACAAACATTTATTTATTTATTTATTTAAAAACTCTTACAATATTTTAACAGGATTCATTCCCAAAACATGAGACTTGCATTGCTTAATGATACATCTGCTAATGATTTCTCTGATCAATTGCTGACTATCGGTAAAGGTCAAGTACCTTTCGATGAATCGAGCGGATTGATATCATTTCCAAATAATTTCTGTAATTTTGTCTCATCAAAAGACGAACTTGTCAACAATGTATTTCCAGACATTAATTCTAACTACAAAAATAATGAATGGTTGAGTGAGCGAGCAATTTTAGCGGCTAAGAATAAAGATGTAGACGTCCTGAACTATATAATTCAAAATAAGATCATTGTAACAATGCATTCATTCAAATCTATTGACTGCGTCACAAATGAAGATGAAGCCACCAACTATCCAATTGAATTTTGAAACTCCTTGGATGTACCTGGCTTACCACCGCACAATTTACGCCTAAAGGCTCCGTAGTAATCATGCTTTGAAACATAAACCAACCAAAACTGTGCAACGGTACGCGTTCGGCTGTTAGAAAATTGATAATTAATGTAATTTACGCGACGATACTGCATAAGGAAAATTCAAAGGTGAGGAAGTTATCATTCCGAGGATCCCGATGATCCCAAGCAATTTGCCGTTTGAATTTAAAAGACTTCAATTTCCGATGCGTCTTGCATTTGCCATGACCATCAACAAATCACAAAGCTAATCCTTAAAAGTTTGTGGTTTGAATCTCGAACATCCATGTTTTTCCCATGGTCAATTATATTTGGCATGTTCACGGGACGGAAGACCATCTGCGTTGTTTGTTTTTGCGCCTGATAAGAAAACAAAAAATGACGTGTATCACAAGGTACTTAAGTGAAGAGCAACCAATGTACTGAAATGCAGAAACAATAATAAAATTCGTCGTTGCGCCTGACAGATTCCCTATGAGATTTTTGCAAGGTTTTGGGAAACAACAAAAAACGTGTTATTAAATAAAGGAACAGAAATATTTCAAAATTATGAAGGCAATATAATCAGCATTTATTTAAGACATATTAGGATTACAAAATTTATAGCAAACATTAGTTATTTAAGGAGCTAGAATTTTTTTAAAACATTAATTGCACATAGCTGGTTTAGAACCGTTATAAATAATGACGTATGTGCATTGAGACACATGAGTGATTTAGCAAAGTTACACTTTTAAAAATTTAAAGGTACTTTATGTGATATTTGGTTTTATTAGATTACAAAATAGAATAAAATAATGTATCTTTCAAATTCAAATTCAAAATTCTTTATTCACTTAGGATGCAATACATCTCTTGGGACAGGTCAAGATTCTACATGTACATTTATGCCATGTTCGCAAACAATAGGTAGAGCCGGAGAAAAGAACATGGCAATAAAAACTCGCGGCCACTCCTTTCAAATCGCCAATGTTTACATAGTTTTAATGTTTATAAACCTGATATGGGGGTAAGGTGCTGCCACTCCTTTCAGCACTATAATATAATCAGTCGCCCTTAACATTAGTAAATTAAAAAAAAATGAGATCTATACCTAGTCCATAAGTGTTAATCTTAATTCTTAATAATTGTACTATTAACATCACAAAATAATATAATTACCATTGCAACATGAATGCTTTATCACAGCATTTAACTTTGAAATGATTGTTACTAATAGAAAAACAAATAAAAAATTTCATAAAATAAAAACATAACCTCTAAGCCATTTTTAAAAAAAATAAAACATTTTAGAACCAATGAAAATAGAAAAATAAGCTTCTTATTAAATCTAAGCAATTTTGTGTCAGTCACAACCAATTTGTCAATGAAGTAAAAGTATTGTCGGATCTTGAACATATTGCTTCGATTTAATAAGGTTTTTTGTTAATAAAAATAAACAAACAAGTGTAAAGATGGCCATTGGCGACCGCGCCATTCGTTGTGGCTCCGCAGTTTGAAGTCAAAAAGATGTACTCCATTACGATCACACTATCACTCCATTGCTCCAATTTTGTTTCCAGTTTAGTTAGACGGCCTGAACAAACAATTATAGGAAACAAAATTGGAGTGATTTTGTGATCGTGAAAGGGCTCCAGTTCTGGCGTCGTTCTCATCCATTTGATTTAAATAATTTGGAGCCACGTCGATTGAAGCGAATCACACAAGCTATTTTTATAAATGTTATTATCTAAAGAATATCAGACTTGTTGAGTTACAAATTACTCCTTGTAAAAAGATTATCATAAAATGCATGATAGTCGCGATGCATAAAAGGTTTTAGTGATTGCAGACTATCATACTTGGTTTTATCAAATTTTAGGGGTTCGTCGTATAGTTGAGGAACAACGGATGCAGGGTTATACCAACGAAGACGCTGAGGTAGGATTTTCCATTCATCGGGGTGGCGTGACTTGTAAAAGATATTACCATTTTTGTATCGAAGGCCTCGTATGTCATTAACTGTCGGATCTCCGGCTTTTTTACCTGGACGAATAGAGTCAAGGCAAACATCACGTTCATAATTCCTGAAGAATGTGTAATCAATATGATTTACGTGGTATGGTTGCTTAGGTCTTGCTTCTTTCATGCGAATGACATAATCACTTGGAGTGTAGATTGGAGGACGAAACTTTTTCTCCAACGTAGTGGACACTGTCAACTGGCATCATGGTGTGTCCTTTTTCTAGAATAATCTGTTCGATGTCCAAGCCAGTCTCCTTTGTCAATTTAAGCAAAGCTGATGACGAAACTTTATTTTTGTTCTGGTAAGAACATCCATCCGAAACAATTATATTTTTTTTGTAATCTAGTTGAGACTGAATGAAATGTACTATGCAGCTTGTAAATTCATTAGCTGTAAAACCCCCATCTCCCTCGTGCCAAACGTATAGGTGTATATCCTTGTTGTTATTGATATAAATGGATTGATTATGGACCTGTAGTGTTTGCTTATAATACTGAGCCGAAACCAATATTTTAGGACAAAGGAGAACAGATTGGACATCTACAGTCAGGACGAGTCCCTCGGATGAGCACATAGTACGAGCTTCAATATGAGCGTTGTAGGCTTCATTCTTTTTCTCTATGTGGTTTGTGTACTCCTCTTCTGAGAGGTTGCCTTCTTTTTTAGCAGTGCATATATCGCACTGGTCTTTCCGTGGTTTAAAAATAGAAATCTTCTCCTTTTCTAAAATGGCGTTAAACAGTTTGCGAGCAATATTTGGTTTTTGGTTATTCCTGCACCACTCGGTATAAACTCGAAAAATGTGAGATTTTGATTCAAAAGTATCTTCAATATAAACTCTGTTACTTAATGAAGCGGCAATAGTGACTTGGTACTTTATTTTTTTTTGTTTTTGTTTTTTTGTTTGTTTGTTCAGCGGACTCCTCATAGATCGATAACAATCGTTGTTTTAATGTGTTGTACTTTTGTTCGCTCGGCGGAGTCAGCAACAAATCACCAACTTGTTGAATAGTCTCGCGACCCAATTTTGAAACGACTAAATTAAACTTGTACTCGTCGCCCTGCTTCTGTGGTGCCATGATGGACTCGAACTGTGCAAACCATAGCCTCGGTATTTCAACCCAAAAATCAGGAATCCTGGCAGTAACACTAATGGATGAAACTTCGGGCGCAGTAGTTGATTGTGCGGATGAAGTGCTTGGTGCGTTGGGATGCATTCCTTGTTGTTGTTGTTGTTGGCACTGGTTAACGCCTCGTGGAGTTGGTACCTCTGGCATCGTTGACAATTTTCTTGCTTGATGATGCGCTGGAGAAAATCACGTCGGTTGAATATCACTTCAATTGAAAATCACGTCGGGGTCACCACTGTGGGTTCGACTGTGTGGGTGTAGCCTTAGTATTACGACGGATGTCCTAGTAGGACAGGGAGACAAGTGATCAACACTAGATTGTAATACCAACTCATTTTATTAATAATATGTACTGACTTATATAATAACTCCGTGTAACGTGTCTGTGCGTGTGTGCATTTGGTCATTGTACTTTATACATACAATGCAATAATTAATAACGGATGCTAAGTACATTGACACTGATACTACCTGTTTGAGGGACTTGACAATCCTCTACACTATAACGAGTTAGGTTGGTATGTTGGCTTACTTATTAAGTCACAGTTGAGGTCAATAAATAGCGCCAAAAGAACTAGACCCTATTAACGTTGTTTACCTTTTAATAAAAACAAGTAAGACATTAGGCGTAAAACGTTTACCAAACATAATGTCTGTGTGTAAAACACATTATTATTGTGTACGTCAAAAGTTGGTCCAAACCAGAAATATATTGAATTATTTATTCAAGTTTTTCAGTTACATCATTTCGTGTCTGGGGAGTACCTGCGCGTTACTGTTTCATTTGCTTGAGACAACTTGTAATGACTCGTTCAGAAAGAAAAACATTCCGCCAAATTACACCAAATATTTCTTTGATGAGATACGTAAATAACAATGATTTCCTCGTCCCTCGTCGGCGAGACAGGGGAGGGGGTGAACTGGGGCCGTGGGGGGACGGGCACTCAAATAATTAACTAGAAATAAATACCGTCCATTTGAATTAGTCGCACCCAGGGGAGGGAGCGACCAGCCACGGCGCTCTCGATGATTAAAATATTTTTGTTGGGTTTGAGCGACAACGCGATGCGTTTTTGTGACAACTGTCATTTGCGTAATGCAAGCGCTCAGTGTACTGATTATATGACATTTAGTAGCTTCGCTGGTTAGTGTATCACAAATATGATCTGTTGTATACCTACCTATACATTTGAATAAGTGACATGACATGGAAAGTCATATAATACAAAACGTTTGTTGCAAAAAATTATCTAGCAAATAATTTCTATCTCTGCTACTTAATCCAGTTTTAGTCTCATTTCTTGCTCAGAGAAGAGTATAAAAGAATCGAAAACATTTACAAAATTTACCCTATACCTTATACCAACCCGTCTGGCCAGCGTGGTATAGTAGGCCAAAACCTCCTTTCTAAGGAGAGGCCTATGTCCAGCAGTGGACTGTTGAAGGCTGTTGATGATGATGATGATGAGAAAATTTAAACGCGCGCGCAATAAATAATCTTTACAGTTCGCAGACTATTATTTAAATTTAAAAACAGTGCAGAGGGAATAATGTCCAAATATTCTATAATAATAATAATAAATCTTTATTTGCAAAAAATGTGGTTTTTATAATAGGTGGTTTTTAATGTCTAAAGTGCGAGACACATTTCGCCATATATAGATAGCATGCAAATATTTAATAAATAATTGATAAAGGGAATCTACATAAAATATTCATAATTAGATATTACATTTAGATTAACTAGTTTAGAAGTCATTTAACCTATGACTAAAATGTATTATATCATTAAATTTGTTATCTTTATATAATTCTAACAAAAATAAAAAAAGGGAAGACTAAGGGAAACAATAACTAAATAAATATTACGAATAGATTTCTAACTATTTATACAATTCTAGACCTTGGTTTTGCGTAGATGCATGAATATAAAGAAAAGAGGGAACATAGTTTACAACGGTAGTTACAACGGTCCGTTTGTCAACTAGGCGCGGATATATTTCCGAGCGATCCTCATTTCTTAGCTCAGTAGCTCGCTAGCCGTAGGATCCTCGGAGGCCCTGTCCAGGTCTTGGCCGATTTCCTGCAATTTTCTAACATTTCTTGAGATTGAAGAATTGCTGTTACACTGCAGCTGAAAATACTTAAAATGTTCTTTCTTGGAAAATAAAACATATATTTGTACACGTTATTCGAAAAATTATTTTCACATGCTGATTCGAATGCTTAACAACTTGCTGTACCCAACGATTATAAGTGCTCATAGTTACTAATAATGATATCATAATGAAATGTGAACACTGGTCGTTTAAATATTAACATGTACTACTTACGGTGAGCATCTGTCGACTGAAAGTACTACGACGTAGACAGCTACGCAGACTAATTCCCGTGAGTGGCGGCGATCGTCTCCATGACAAAAGGGGTAGGTTTCTCTCCTCACTGGCCCGAGTGGCTCGTTCAAACAAAATGATTCATAATACTAAAGAGAGTGAGATCGATCATGTCGACAGTTTATATGATATGGTTATTATTTTCGTAAGCAGGTCAGTATTTATAAAGTGTAAATAGTTTTACATACCGCTTGTGTTTTAAGCGGAATTCCATTTCGAACATTGACAAAGTCCCCGTTCGACTTCCGAATTTAGATGCGTATCCCCAAAACACGTACACATTTAAGTATAATCATTTATTGTTATACCGTATAGGTATGGATACCGCACACGATAGATGGTTGCCGATGCATAAACCTAGTTGGTCCAATTGATTTTTACTACCTGAGTGTCACTTTCACCAATAGAGCTGAGAGCCATGTTTAGAAACTTAGGCTTATTATCATAAACTCAATTTTCCATTA
The DNA here is from genome assembly GCA_932526445.1 of Phragmatobia fuliginosa. Taxonomy (NCBI): domain Eukaryota; kingdom Metazoa; phylum Arthropoda; class Insecta; order Lepidoptera; family Erebidae; genus Phragmatobia; species Phragmatobia fuliginosa. Next base: position 14,009,713 of record OW052081.1, on the reverse strand, counting down.
ATTTTTACATGTGTGGAGGAACGGGTGTATCGTGTCCCTTCAACACAAAGTGAGCATCTTCCGACCAGACGAGGTGATCATGCCTGGTGGGTTACTGCCCTATTGTTGGTGTTGGAATGTTGTAAATATGCCAATCGGTGCAAGAATTTCTTTATCGCGATTCAGGATTAGTAGTTACTCCATATGGATAAATGCGTCTTTTTGTTCGTTGTACCGCGTTCCGTCGGTAGATGGCGCTGTTGTATGTTTTTAGCTTGCGATATAAATTGAAGTCGCCATACATGCTTCCACTTCTACGGATTGACTAGATCAAAGTGATGAGATAGAAACTGATAATCAGTTTTTTGTTGCTTTAAAATGAGTGAGTGAGCCTACCTGAGGCCTTACTTACCCTGCCCCCTCCCGTCTGTGTCAGTTGAGTTGCCGGTGTCTTTGGACGAAGGTGGTCACTTGCCATCAGGCTATTTATTCGATCTGATCTTACCTATCTGCCCTTAACCATAAGAAATAACGAAAGTTCTACTTCTTTTTAACCTACTTCCATCCTAACCTGAATCTTTTGTGTCAGAAAAACTAAGCAGAAATGGAACATAAATACAAACTGTTGACTATTTGTGAACTATAGGTAATTGTATCTCGTAGTTAGGCAATATCTTGATTTATTTTTGCTTTAACTCCGCTATGGTGTATTCATAAGTAGAACCTTTCACGAAGACATCAATCCATGGGCAAGTGGTGTGTGCCACTGCGGCGGCTGTCAGCGGCACGTATTCCACTGTTCAATGTTAATGCAGTCCTCACACTCTCTCCCCGCGCCCTGCCGCCCCGCCCCTCCGCTCTAACGCGTAACTCATCAACGTCAGCGGCAGTCGTCGCGACACGCAGCTAAAAGGCTTTCTGTGTCGCGACATTGATGTGCACGTCGATCGCTAGTTTACGATTCCATTCGAGACAACAAGGAGCATATTTTTGAATCTATTTGTGACACGGTTTTCAAACGGTACAGACCTGCGATACATGTATGGGAACAGAACTCGTTCGGTTGGCAGTTTACGTAACCAGATTGTAAATATATATAAATCCAACATCTTTAAACGAGCAATTCCTGTACATATATATATTTTCATGGATGGAAAATCTTGGGAAAATTTGGGGAAAAAATCATGCATTTTTCTTTCTTTTACCTCTTAACAGTGCTTTCAACATCTATACTACTGTTTCACACTACAGTAACACAGTCACACTACAGTTACTTGAGACTATAGATGACGTTGTTGAACAGGGAAAACGCATATATGTTATAAATAGTGTAGGGATAGGGAACAGTACTAACCGAGGAAAACTCGGTCGCCGAGGTACTGATGTTTTATTGAGTAGTAATGTGATGATGCGACGTATTAGTCATCGCGCTTTATTCATTTTAGGTTTTACTATTATAAAATATATTCTAATTATGACAAACCAGTTTGCTTCAAGAATCGAAAGAATTTAATTCACTTTGTTTACCTACAATCTACACAGCGGATTAGGAACCGTCTTTACGTTACAGGAATGACGACTTGTGTGAAACTTTCTCAACTACTTTTTTTTATAAATATCTTTTAGCCTTCCAAAGTGACTCTACTTTGCCCAATGGAAAGCCTAAGTAGAATCCAGGAGTAGGTTCCACCATCCTCAGGCAGCGCGGTGACCACATCAATGCGACATAGTGAGATGTCATGTTAGGTTAGTCTTCTGTGTGAGGCTAGTACTGCCCCGGTCGAGCCGGCACATTCGCGCTGAAATCAGCGTAGGTTCTATTATCTATTAAACTTGATTTTATGATATTATCTTATTATATTTTATTTAAAACGATTGTTTCAGAAAAAAATATCTTAAAAAAATGAATTCCAAATCCGATACCGCGGTAGTAAATCGTCTGTAAACAGATTAATATTCCCCTTCAATGAGTTTTGTAAAAAAATACGTGTCAAAATTAATTTTTGTCTGTTAAGAAAAATTCTAAGTAAAGGATGACAAGACAATCTGTGCTGAAACTAAAAGGGGCTTTATTATAAACAGCCACAATCATAGCATGGCGCGGAATTATCGTAACAACATTTCCTAGAAATGTAAACAAACCAAACGCACGACAATCAGTTCATGTTCGACCGTGCGTTTATTGTATACCTACCGGCTACCAGTGCGGCATTACATCATTGATAGAAGTTCATTGTGTGATAATGTAACTATTCTTTATGACAGTTTCTAACCGCCGAACTGACTCTTTCTCAAATATTCGTGTGTTCGTTTTTAAAAGTATTCCTTTTAACGCAAAAACTTTTTCTCGAATATTCGTGTGTTCGAATATTAAAGTATTCCTTTTGCAACGCGGGTTAGTTACAAAATTAGTCCAGTGTTTTAACGTCAACTATAGCGCTCTTGTTTTATGAAAATATACCTAACGGTCTGGCAACCCATCAATAAAAGTACAGACAGATTAGAGAACTTCTGTAAACTTATACATCCATTGGCATTAAGGCTTAATGTGCCCTGAGGGTTCATTCGGTTCGTTTATTTATTATATTTTGTATAGGTACATAATATCCATAAGCAGACTAACTCTCTAACAGTCGGCCGTTTGAGTGAAATAGAGAGAAATGATGAGGTACCACTTATGTTTTATTGCACTATGCAATCACCTGGGTGGAATAAGTAGGAAGATTTAAGTAATAATTTCCTAGGTGATACATTGGAGAAAATCTTAATGTTTACTTATCTCACATATATTAATTAACACGTTGGTCTGACACTAACTTACATGTTCTTCCGACAACAACACTTTCTACGACTACAACTTTCTTAGCAGAAACTGCGTGCAACTACCATTAATATACAATGCATGTTATAAATATATTATCATATCCATCTATTACTGTTAAGTTTTGTAGAGGAACGGGTGTCAAAGGGAGCCAAGTGCGCTTATCATGCCCGGCGGGTCAGGGCCAAACGGTTCATTTCTATATCGCGATACAGTAGTAGTTTTTCCGTAGTTCGGCGTGTCTTCGATAAATAGCCATGCAGAATGAATATGTGGCGCTGTGTGTGAAAGTTGCCACAGTTCCAAGTGTCCAACAGCTCTTCAAGTGATAGGTACGTGGCTTGATCCTTTTGAATTAGGTAACCAGTGACGAGTTAGCTCGTTATTCATTTCGATAATCTTTTAAGTTGTCTTCGAAATTACAATCGCTAATATATGTAGAGATAAGAAATACCTCTTTATATGATACTGCTTTATAAACTGAAACATTTATGAATACGTACATAACGTGGGTTCGATAACTATTATCTACCTACACATATACAATGCACACAATATACAACGTAACTGTACAACACCGAGGTATAACTTAAATAAACAAAAATTAATAATAATTTATTTTAATGATCCTGGCGTGTTGACGTGTGCAACTTCAGCAATTACATCGAATGTTTCTTTCATTAAAGTGAACTGGAGTGGCGGAGGAAAGCAGCGGCAAAGCGGCGCAGGCCCGTCGTTAAAACAGCCCACCGAGCGTGAACGCACCGCACCGCCAGCGCCTCGCTCCACCACCGCACCGCGCACGACACGACACGACACGTGCTTTATGTTTGTAATACCTAGTATCAACTTGTAACTTATTTTCTGGCAAATTACTTGATATATCAACTAGTTAGGATAATGTAAATTGCGACATTAGTGTGCTGCGTAGCGTCACCAAATATTACGTTAATACTAACAACATATTGATGCAGAGTTTTTTAATAGTTATTAGCCAATAATATTTAAATCATTTAAGGTTTATAGTTATTTATAAGTAAGATTAAATAATACAAGTCAAAACATAATTATGCTACTAATAAGAAATAAAAAAAAATGAACAATTTGATGAACAAAAAAATTTAATTATTAGGTTCAAAAATCTATGATAAACTTCTATCGTATCGTGTGAGCTCGTGTGCATGGTTCGGTGGCGCGTCGCAGGGCTGGAGGGCCTGGAGGGCCTGGAGCGCTAGGTAGTAGTAGTAGTGGGAGTGGCGCGACCTGCCTGTGTCCATTACACCGCTCCATATGGTAACATAATCATCTTAGCGCTGCAACAAAATGCGCCCTTAACCTTAACAACTTACCGTTGAAAGATTTTAGTTGTGTAATAAAAGCGTTTTGTGAAACTGAGAATTTCTATAAAGGGGATTTCTCGACTATTTTGATATCTGTTTCCTAAATAATCTATAGATATCAATCTAAAAATCCCTGTCCTCAAAGTTATAGATAAATTTTGAGAGTTAAGGCAAACAATAACGTATCACAATTGATGGTTTGCGTTTCGATTGAAGTTTTAAATCGATTTATAACTGACTCATTTTTAGGGTTCCCTAGTTCATGACTCGGAACCCTTACAGATTCATCCGTCCGTCCATCCGTTCTCGACTTCGGTTAGAGTTAGAAAGATGAAACTTTGCATGGATATGTGTTTCTATAAGGTCGACAAGGTGCTACAATAAAATCGTGAAAAATATTTTCTTATATGGGATACCTCTCCTACACGTGAAGTGCGTTGTGTCGGATATGGTTAGATAGGTCTTTTAAAAAAATTGAGAGGTTGCTAAGACTTTTGTATCTAGGTATCCGTTTGCGAGTTATTTAACTGTAATGGATATTTTTTTTTGTAAAAACAGGGCGTGCACCCCCTCTAAAAGCAAAACGGCTGAATTGAAAAGTAAAAAAAAAAACATCATTGTAGTCCATGTGTAATGAACCTTAAAATAAAACTAATACTATGGCTTAGATGGCTTTGTTAGTTCAGGAGTGATAGAGGCCTAACTTGTAAAATACGCTTACTTGGAAAACTTCGTTCAAAACAACGAAATAATATCTAAACATAACATTTATTGTTCACGATTTTATTTTCACTTACCATTGTATATGACTCCGGAACCCTATTCTACGCATGGCCTGACACGCACTTGTCCGATATTTATTACTATCATTTTGATAATAAAAATGTTACATTATCCAGCAAACACATTTTCCAAAAATGACATTGAAAAAGTATAAAGAATACTCTTTATACTTTTTCATTCATCAACAGCCTTTAACAGTCCACTGCTGGACATAGGCCTCTCCTTAGAAAGGAGGTTTTGGCCTACTATACCACGCTGGCCAGACGGGTTGGTAAAGGGTTTGTTTCAAGTTTTCCTTCTCTTGGCAGTGATGTTAGCTGCTTATTTTGTTCCTTTAGTCGCCTCTTACGACACCCATGGAATGAATAGGGGTGGTGACACTTTGTATTCTTAATCCGTCACCACACGGACTATATTATAAATGTGAATTTGTTTCATTGTTGTATCCATGTATCCATGCTATGAACGCAAAAATCACGAATAATTATCTAAAATAAATAACAATTTCCTAACACATCCCACACACGGCTGTCCAGGTCTAAACTAGATAATCTATGTACTGTCTATGTACCGACGCAGAACAATCATTGATCGTGGGACGTGGAACCTAAAACCTCTGCCATAGCGGTTTGTATCACTAACCACTAGAATACTACACAACAGGCCTGTCAATGGAAAAGTATGTTATCAGAAATGTATATAGACTACTTTTTACCGCGATTACCAACATACAAATGAGCGGAGCCGTGGCCAAAAGTTATTGCGTGATCTTAGTGGTAAGTTTAGCACTTCCAGCTTTAACCAGAGTGTGTCAATGCGGCACTGGCAGTACTCGGCGCGGTCGCGTTCGACGGCTCGTTATAACTTCCCCAAGATCTGGTTCAACTCGGTCAAGTTTTACTTCAAGTGCTACGAGCGTCTCACTGCGCCACAATCTAAGACGGCAGTATTGGGTCGTCGCCATTGCGCTGTGCGATTACTACACATTGCTCTTTTTAAGTATTTTGTTTATTATGTTCATCGAGAAGCGTACAATGATGGAGTCACAATTGTCAATTGTTTAGAAGTTTCATAAGATACAGTTTAGTCGTAGAACGATGGTTTTGTCTCCCACAAACGGTTAACTCCGCACAAGTTGATGAGTCTCATTGATCCTTTTTTTTATAAATCTTCTACAAAAGCAGTGTCCATAGGCAACTTGCCCCACGTGGTTAGAAACAATTAGCGCGGGTAAGCAACGACGTCGCGGTCAGTGCCAAGATGGACGACCATTTGTGGCATGATACCATGAGTGTTTTCGTGATTTGGATGTCACGTAAAGCAGTCGGTCCCGGTTGTTATCATAAGATAACAGGCGTGAAGCTTAGTTGGAGGCCTTCGGATGGCTTAAAAACATCCAACGGCAAGATTACGAAGTCACAACGTTGTCTTGCCAGTTCCCAAACCTCTGTCGGCCAGCGTGAGCTTATCTTGTTTTGTTTCTTTAATTCGGCCATTTTACACACAACGTCATCTAGTTCCAAACTAGACGACTAGACAACTGATATATAATACATTAGATATATATAATTAGACTGCACGGTTGGCCTAGTGGTTTAAGCGGTCGCCACGCCGCTCTCTACTGAGCCAAGTGTCGTGGGTTCGAATCCCACGTGGGATAACACTTTGTGTGATTCACAAATTGTTGTTCTGAGTCTGGGTGTTCTTTGTGTCCGTTTCATGTATGTTTGTAAAGTCCCCCGCGACACATGAATTTATATTCCTAATGCGGGAGTTGTCTTTTAAAAAAAAAAAAGATTAAAAAAAGATATAAATACATAAACATACTTTTTTTTTTGTAAATACATTCATATAAAACACCCAGACTCCGAAACAAATATTTGTGGATCACACAAATATTTGGTGCGACCCGGAAATCGAACCCGAGACCTATTGTTCAGCAGCCGTATACGCTAACCACTAGACCAACAAGGCAGTCATATGCATACATATGGTCTTAACTCTTTCCTGAGAGGAAACCACAGGCCAGAAGTGGGATGTAGCCACAATACTTCCTACTTCATTACACGTTCTTAGATAAGCCACATATCTTATGATACAGTCAAAGATTATGTAAAGTAATTATAGGCACGCACTATTTTAGTATATAAGCGCTATTGTTAATTCAATTAAATATACTATACTATACTATACTATCATAGACTATCACACCATCTTGAGTCTCATTTATACCCCTCGCCACAACCGCGGCAAACTGGTGACCCCGACGTGATATGAACAAGGAACCCGACAAACGAACGAAGAAGATGAACAAGGACATGGCAAATGCATAAAGGACCCTGAAAAAAGAACAAAGAATGAAGAAACCGACATGGCGACAAAAAGAAGAAAGAACCCGAAATTTGAACAAGGACCCGACAACTGAACAATAAAGATACCGAAAATTTTACAATGAAGAAACTAATCGTTCCTTCTGAAGAAGAATATATAGTAACCTAGTATGGCACTATTGCATAAAGGACCAGCCACGTTTATGGTTCATGCAGTGAGGCTATCGTCAAAAATAGCAATGATCGTTATTCAAGTCTCAGCCAGCCAGCAGCCTCGGCCTCAACAGGGATACCACACACAGGACGCGACCGCTCCAGCCTGGTTACCCCTTCGGCCTCATCAGTGCCCCGACTCACTGGGGACTTCACCGCAGCACCGCACACCGCTTGCGATTCCGACGCACAGGAATCAGCGGACTTCAGCCCCGACTCACTGGGGACTGGCGGCTAACAGTTCCGACTCACAGGAACTTGCGGCATCGTGCCTTAATTGCACAGTACTCAAAAGGAATTTCTGACGCCTTATCACGAATAATAGGAGTAATCTCTATGCCTTCAACGCTAGCTTACGTCCAGAAATGTCGGGCTCAGCAGAATGATTCAGAATTAAACAAGGCCTGGAAAGGTGTTTGAGCAAAATAAAGACGTATTACGATGATTTCAGATCGCAGCTAAAGCATGATATCACTCGAATACTGTCGTTACCCAGGAGAGAACGTTCAGATTGTTAAAATGCTGTTTACATAAATCCACACGTATTGATCGAGTAAGATTATCGGTATGTAATTGTTATGCGATACTATAATAATTTTGCTGAGTACGTTAACTTGAAATATTATAATTAATGTGATTATTGTATACTTCGTAAAAAGTGCTGACAAGTGAAGGTCGCAACTCTCGGTCATATGTTTATTTTGTAATAATTTGTATTAATATGATGGTTATTGACATAGTTTATATTCACTATCTAGGAATTACCCCGTGATGTTAAGATTGTTAGGACATAGGTTATGTTTATCATTATATATTATAGGTTATGTATATATTATTAATTTAAAATGAAGATTGTCTGAATCAACTACCGTAAATTTTTTATGTATTTACTAAGATTTGTTATAAATAGTTATAATAATTATCCTTCAAAAGGGGGGGACCTGTGTAGCCACAATACTTCCTACTTCATTACACGTTCTTAGATAAGCCACATATCTTATGATACAGTCAAAGATTATGTAAAGTAATTATAGGCACGCACTATTTTAGTATATAAGCGCTATTGTTAATTCAATTAAATATACTATACTATACTATACTATCATAGACTATCACACCATCTTGAGTCTCATTTATACCCCTTGCCACAACCGCGGCAAATGGGACATTGTGGGTTGTTGATTATTTCTTAAAAAGGTCTTCATACAATGGTTGCCATATTTCATCAATTTTATATAGCACCAGAAGGAAACTTAGTATAGTCTTAAACCTTGTAACAGTTTCTCTCTGTTAAATATTTAATAAATATTTCAGACATCTTACACAAAACGCCATCTAGTCCCAAAACTAAGCAGTTCTTGTATTATGGGTACTAGACAACTGATATAAATACATAAACATACATTTTTTTTGTTAATAAATAAAAATATTTTCGGATCGCACAAACATTTGGTCGGACCTAGAAATCGAACCCGAGACCTCTCGATCAGCAGCCGTATACACTACCACTAGACAACCAAGGCAGTGAGTTTGTTGTATGTAATGTAAAGCATACAAAATAATTTGGTAAACCTGAAAGTAATGAAACAGAGTTATTACGTCAGGAATAAATGCTCGTCCTACATACATGCAGCGATTCATTAATTTGGAATCATGTGTCATTATCGTAGTAAGTAGAGATTAATTGTCTCTGCCTACCCCTCTGGGAAATAGGCGTGACTTTATATTGGACGTATGTCATTTTGATACTTTTCGTAACCCTCGCAATCAGACAGGTATATTTTTCAGTATAGCGATGATCGATAATAACCTCTAGGATTATCATAGAAATCATATGACACAATCTATAACACAATGAGAGTACACAAGCAATGTATTTATCTTAGGTAAAACTTGAATATTATGAAAGAAAAATTTTGTATGAATGTATGTATGTGATGAATACTAATTTATATCACATTGCTCGATGCTAATTCCTCAATGGAAAACTACTTGTGATTGGTACAGCATTACCTGATGTTATGTTAAGTGTTTGAGTAGCGGGCGGTGTCGGGTGAAGGCGTAGTGTCACACCTCGTTTTACATTCAACGAGCACGTGACCCTCGTATTCATATTCGCCGCTCGCGATGGAATACTGATGTGAGCCACTCTTTGTTACCTGCACATGTTAGCTGCACATGTTAGCTGCACATCGGTGAGCGGCGACGTCAGTCCAGTACGTGGAGAGATAATCGGGGATCAATATTTATTAGATGTACAAATGTTTGCACTGACAAGAGATCCGAAATGGAGCTTAAAGAGTCCATCGTTCGACACTTGCATTATGTAGCGCGGTGTCGCTTGTCGCTGAACATTCTTTACAACATTTATATTGTAACTTAGACATTTTTAATGTGACTTTCAGTAATTGTATTGTTTACTGTAAAAACTCAAACAGATATCAAAGTCACAGTCTCTAATTGCTCATATTTTGACAGCAATCTAGATTTTTCTTAATGTTACCATTACATATCATATCTTTAAATAGAACATACAGTCAATTTAGAACAACAATGCACTTCTGCACTAACGAGTGCGTTTAGTGACCATGAAATATCAAGTCATTGAAGCATGGAGTCTTTAAAAACAACTGAATAAAACAAAGGTATTCGAATCGATTCTTGAAAATTTTCTATGTATTGTGTGTGAAGTGTGTTGTGTACAGAAGTGGTTCTCACAACATCGGGTGGTGGGGAGGAGAGGCTGCACCATCCCCTGTACCTTAATTGAGTGACTATATTACACTAACATTTCTCTATAGTTTAGTATTCATAATAAAGCCGACGAGATGGTGTGCTGTTTTTAATCAAATCAAAGTTCGCTACGAGTGCTATGAGCTAAAAATGTGAGAATTTAATATTACGTAGATTGTAGCATGTGCTACGCGACGTGATGCTACGAGCTACGAACCACTCTCGTTGCGTCGTATTTACAAAATATATATACAAAATGATGAGTTGTCCGTGTGGTGACGGATTAAGAATACAGAGTGTCACCACCCCTATTCATCCCGGGGGGGTCGTAAAAGGCGACTAAGAGATAAACTACGCAAGACAACATCAATGCAAAGAGAAGGAAAACTTGAAACCAACCCTATACCAACCCGTCTGGCCAGCGTGGTATAGTAGGCCAAAACCTCCTTTTCAAGGAGAGGCCTATGTCCAGCAGTGGACTGTTAAAGGCTGTTGATGATGATGATGATGATGATGAGTTCACCCAACTCATTACATTACTTCGTATGATGAAACTGCTTTTATTTATCATTTAATCAGTAAATATGTAAGGCGCCTTATTCTGTTCTCCGAATGTGACCAGTATTGGTCAAACCATTAAAATACTTATTTCTGTTACAAATTAGTTTCCTTGTGCTTCATCGTGTAGTAAGAATCAACTGAATGAATAAATCACGTAGCACACCAAGGCAAAGTAAAGAAGGACTTACCACTGACTCTATACCTACGTATATTACTATACCATGTTTGTCGAATGTTGGCCAGCGGTCTAGTAGCTCAAAACCTCTTTTCTACCTTTGTCCAGCAGTGGACTATTAAAGGCAATGACGATATGCTTAACCTATCCAGAATAGAGCGGTGGTTAAACAGCAGTGACGTCAATCTATCTCACACTGCTCGCACAAACGCCTACACTCATAACAAACAACATTTCATACAATGATGGAATCGACAAACTTTTAACGACATTTATTGATTTTCAATTTTTTCAAACTACAGAACACTTAACTTATCTATATATTAATACATGTAACAAATACTTTGTACCAATTGTTACGAAAATCATGCGGACAAAGGAGTTTAAAATTCGACGCAGTTAAAGTTTATTTTTTCATTCATCATCAACAACCCATAACGTCCCAAAGTTTATAAGAAGGCTATAAAAATAAAAATAAATTTGGTCGAATATTGCCCACTGAGCGACCACTACTTATAATGGCAGTAGTTTGGTTTTACCAAACGTTCGAAATCTTCTACTCAGTTGAAAGGTTCACTTGAGATCGAACGTAAGAGGAGGTTTCTACTCGAACTAGCCCTGCCATTGTGTGTCGGTGAAATGCCAATCAAGGGCGCCGTGCTCTTGCGATTGTGTAGTAGCTGATGCAGCCGACAGGTGTCTGCAGTCGCTCAAGGAGCAGAGGGCTCGGGAGGGCTACCTGTCACCGAGCCTCTAGATCAGACCACTCTCACCCGCTCACAGTAGCTGTGTGACCGGCGTCTGTCCATTAGTTACAATAGTAAGATAGCCATTGTTCCATGTTAGGTGCATGATGATATTACTATCTATTAAGTGTAGTTGCACATTGAAGAACATAGTATATACAACATAGTATATACAACATATACAAAATTTGTAAGTAAAGACGACTATACGTGACGAATAAAGGCCATTCTTCTCTTTCTTTTGATCTTAAAATTAATATTTTATATTTAATCTTTCGTTACCAGTAATTTGGCCAATATTTGAGCACATATAGTTTTTACCTTTGTTGTAAGTAGATGCTCCTACTATGTTGTACCCACTGAGGCTGTTGTTTTTTTGTTTTTAAATTAGCTTATGTTCTAATTTTTAATCACTATAATTTGCATCAGTCCTCTAACATGGTGTATAGTATATTAGTGGCAGCACCTTACCCCCATATCAGGTTTATAAACATTAAAAGTATGTAAACATTGGCGATTTGAAAGGAGTGGCCGCGAGTTTTTATTGCCATGTTCTTTTCTCCGGCTTTACCTATTGTTTGCGAACATGGCATAAATGTACATGTAGAATCTTGACCTGTCACAAGAAATGTATTGCATCCTAAGTGAATAAAGAATTTTGAATTTGAATTTTGAATTTGAACAACATTAACTGCCTTATTGGTCTAGTGGTTAGCGTATGCGGCTGCTGATCAAGAGGTCTCGGTTTCGATTCCCGTGACAGACCAAATATTTGTGTGATCCCCAAATATTTGTTTCGGAGTCTGTTTTCTATGTATAATATGTATGTATTTACAAAAAAAAAGTATGTTTATATAATTATATCAGTTGTCTAGTACCCCTAATACAAGCTCTTCTTAGTTTGGGACTAGATGGCGTTGTGTAAGGTGTCTGAAATATTTATTATTATTATAGTTTTATAAACATTCCATACTTATCTATATAAGTCTCAGATGAACTCTTGTCATAAGGCACTGGTGTGAAACATATTATGTCGAGGTAACAATATTTTAAAATAACAACATACACGAGGTCGGAGTCGTGAGCAATAGCTTTAAATTTATATTATAAAGAAGACATTTTGTACATTACTCTTATATTGTACGCAGATGTATTCATCGTATCATCGTATCATTAAATATCGTATAGTAGTTTATATATTCAGTTTCTCACTATCAACTTTGTCGTTGAATATACATACATTTGATTTGAACAGGGAGCGAAGAGCTCTTCGCTGCTTACTTCTCGGGTTACTTTTAATTCATGTGACAGGAATAGTAAGACGCTTATATTAGGATTTAATGTTTGTTTTCATGGATTAATAGTCAACATTGTACAAAATAGTGATTCGCTAGATAACCAAGGTCATCGACAAAACCCACCGAATTAGTAAGCTGTAGTGGCAGTGGGCTGGCCATATTAGCCGAAGTAGCCGATAGTGGAGACCACGTCTCAGCAAACGTAATTTGGGATATCAGCAGGCCAGGTGGAGTGATGACTTGCGCAAGACCGTTGGCATAATCGGATAAAGAGATTTTGAGAAGCCGAGGATCGAATCAATTGGCTTGCAACTAAAGAGGCGTATGTCCAGCAGTGGATTGCTACGGGCTAATGATGATCGAACAATCTTATCGCTACTGTTCCTGTATATAAACCAAGTTATTATACACGGCACTCATTTAGATTGAATATTTTTTAAGAAAATGTCAGTCACGTTATTTTGTACACATAAAATTTTTGTTTATATGATTTAAATTAATACGCCAGCATGAATTGTGAGCAATAAAATCGCGACGTCAGGTCGTTCGCTATCGGCGCTACTGTTGCACAACAACATGCGCGCGCAGTCGCCATGTTGTGCTTTCTGCTCGCCGCGTACTGCAGCTTGGCCACCGCTGACACTTACCTCTCGCCAAGCAATAGTAGTCAATGTAAGTCTTCATTTAGATCCTCAATAAAATCCAAAACTCAATAAAACAATTTAAAAAGAATCCTGTTCTCATAGTTTTCTGGGATTTGGATTCTTTGTATGTTGCGACAAAATGTTTGAGTACTAATATTAGTATTGCTCACGCATTTCTGTTATTTAGTAGTTTTGCTGTATTACTTTCAACAGAGTCCTTTAAAACTTTTGTACTTCACAGGATCTCAGGAAAATCCTTTCCCATAGTTTGGCCTAGATCCTGTTGAGATATACATTCCCTCTGTTCGGAAGTGAACACGGGTCGCTTTATAATTCTTCCATTGCCAGTCCATCAAAAATCAATTTAATAAATTTCAGGTAAAGAGGAGAGCTCATTAAGTTCTACAAGTACCGTCGATCCATGGTCACCGGTCGTGGGTGACACTGAAGGGGTTCCGGACGTTACGACAAGAGCAGAAAGCGTTCATGGCCGTCGCGCGGCGATAAGTCTAGTGGAGAACATCCGCAGGCAACTGATGCGTGACAACTACGACTATATTTCTGACGAGAGTGATGAACAGTCCATGACCAAGACACCATCACCGTCACAAGACAATTCGAAGAGGAGTACGTCAGCGCGTAATACATCAAGACCGACTGCAATGCCGCCAAAGGATTCGAATAGACAATCTCCAACAAGTCCTCCAGTGGAGACAAGTACATTCGCAGCCGTGCCACTCCGTAGGACTAGCCTGCTGCCGCCCCTGAGTGATAAACCAGTATTATCTCAAATCCAGGTATCTTTGATGGTTGTTATATTTGCTTAAGAAACTGTACTGTGTTAATCAGGTTGTTGATATCCATACTTACATTCTCAATGTATACAAATTATAGATTTAATATGTCTTAATAATCATTTGATTTAATACATGCTCGTATATGGAGTGCTGGTGTATCGTATAGTAAAGGAAGAATGAACTCTTCTATTAGTATTTGTTACTTTTAGTAGTAGTCTTATGTTCTTGGATTCATGTTGCAGACATTAAATTGATTGGTCATTATTTATACATTTAAAACAATTATTTGTGTTCAGTGTTGATCAAAATATTTAGTATTTCTTTGGGGAAAAATTATTACTTTATATTATTTGGTATACGTATGGTCATCCAATATACGTATGATTTATGGTATGAAATAAAGGTTTTGTATCTGAGTTCTTGGTGTTACTTTGGTATGTAGGATATGAATTTAAATGAAACTCAATTAAATTAATTCATTTCGATGCAGGTCGCCAGGGTCGACATGCCTTCCAAGAGCAAAATCAAACATTTCAGTTCTTATAGTGACTCGCCGATATTGAGATCATTAGATGAGAAATCACACGGACATGCTACCACAGTGGTCAAGGATATCAAAAGTGAAATAGATGTCTCAAAGAAGGATTTATTCTTTTACATGGATGATATACATTTGCGACGCAATAATCCTAGTTCTGCTGTTTCATCCTTTCCTGGAAGACGCGAGAATAAACTACCTGATATGAAACATAAAACTAATGTGAATGAAAGTAAACAACATGTATTACAGTCTCAAAAGATAAAGTCTCGAAGTAGAGTCATAGATAAGCATAGTGATGTAAAACATAAAGGTGATTACGATATCAATCAAAATAATCGGCGCCGTAACCAATTAAACGTCAAAACACAAAGTTATCCTGATGAAAAAGATAAATCGGTGGAAACTGATAAAGTTATCGAAAATAAAGATGGAAATCATCATCAAAAAGAAATTCAATTTGATAATAGGGCAAAACAATCACCGAAAACTTTGTATGATAAGCCTGATGAGAAGAATCATACTAAGCAAGATGACAAGAAAAATTCGTCATCTATCGGCGAGTATAGTCACCGAGAGTCTGCTGAAATTTATAAACAGGATAAAAGCCAAATAAATGTTTCATTAAGTTTGAACAGTGTCCACGATATGACGCAAGAGTCTCGGTCGTTTGGCGTCAACAAAGAAGTCCAACAAAATAACCAAGCGAACAGGGAAAAACAGCTACATGAAAAGGAACATAAAGAGCAAATTAGTAATCGAGAACAGTATCGGCGAAGTATACATAGGCGTAGTCATAGGCGCACTCATAGGCGTAAACATAACAGAAATCACAAATACACAGAACAACCCAATGAAATTCAACATGATGATTCTGCATATAAGAATAAAGACACAAAGTACGATATAAAACAAGAAATAAAACCTCAAATTAAAAGAAGTAGTAAAAACATCTATAATAAACACAATAAACATAATCCCAGCAAACATAAATCTACTGAAAGCTCTCAGGAAAAAAAATTTCATAAGTCAATCAATGAGCAAAGTGTTCATAGCAATAAACAGTCACATAAAGTTCAAAAAAAATATGAAAGTGTCCAAAGTTCCAACAGAAAAAAACGCACAAGGCATCAAATAGAAGAAATCGTCACACAAAAAAATAATGATCCAGAAAATCAAAGTGAAAAAGACAACTCATTGTATACTCAAAATGATGATAAAACGACAAATAAAGTTACTGTCAAAAGATTACACAAAACAAAATCATATCATCAAGATCATATTCAGAAGGAAGCTACTAAAAATGTCAATGCCAATAATAAACAATCGAATTTTGTCAACCAGAATGAAAACCATTTCAGTATCAATATCGATGGTGAAAATACCCATGATGAACTGAAAAATGATTATAATGAAGATAAAAATCAACAATACCAAGATCAAAAAAGTCAATACACAGATAGCATGGAAAACGAAGATTATGACACATTTGATGGCCGACGAATGAATAGACCAAGTAATGACACACAACTAGCACAAAAACTGGATCTACAAGACGGTGAATGCAACAACAGTCAACATGGATGTCTCAATGAAGAATATAACAAACAAAGTGTCACTACGAATGAGGAACAGCTGACTTCTCCAACGGCTAAATATAAAATACTTAAGGTAAATCTAAAAAAAACTGGTTAAGAATCCCACAGTTTATCAATCACTAAACCGATATCAGTTAAATTTCTTACATATATCAGTATGTATATATATCAAATCAAAGTTACAGTCACACAACATTTACAACTGAAAAATTACAAACTGCTTTACGTAGGTGACATACAAATGAATATGGATAACAAAAAAGTTGATCTGATATTTACTGAAGCTTTAAAAACTATGTATAAGAATAAACTTCATGTCCCTAATAGGGAATATTAAGGGTAGGAGAATGACATTTTTTTTGTTAAAGGTGCGAGCAGCAGGAGGCTCAAGGCGCAGCTACGCTGGAGAGCGTCGATTCCTTCAAGAGCGTGGTCCGAAAGGCGTTGCATTGTTCGCACTTGACGGGGCGCCTTTTCCGCAGTTTAGACTGCCGCGCAGCCGCCGCCAGTACATGGATGATCAAGCTGATAAACGCCCACCTCTCATAGAGCAAATTTCTAGGAGGTCGTTAAACAAGAAACAATCAAAACACCGCAGTCGCAAAAATCAAGATTAGTATACTTACTACCCCAAGATTACAATTTCTGAGTTTGTTATGGATAGTATACTTTGTTCTGCTTCTCTGGCTAGATTATATTTAACATATTATTTTATCGTATATATCAAACAATGAGAATTTATCTAACTCAACAGACATTTAGACAGACTCGTTTCGTGAATTTTTGAAACAAATTACAAATATATTTAACAATGTATGTAATTGTATTACTTGGAGATATCTTTGTATATGGAATATTTTTTTTATAATAATGGCAGTTTTTATGTAGGCAATGCAAGGCAAAATTACAGACAGCTCGTGCTTCTCATTTCTTACACATGCTTCTAAGCCAACGTGTACTTTGAATGGAACTTAAAGAATTTGGATGTCACTGTAATTGACAGCTACTTTTCAGTATATTTCTGAAGCTGTTTCGACATCAAAACCTTTTATTACTTAATTTTATATTTCAATAAAAAAGTAATCGAAATTGGATCGTGATATTGTGTGCCACAGTTTCAGTATGCGGACATTTCTGGTAATAGTAAGTGTTGTTGCGTGTGTGATGTCACTGCGGGTACAGCGCACCACAGTCACCAGGGCGACGAAGAAAAGTCATATCCGTTAGTGTTAACACTTTGCAATTATACTCTGTCCATTCCTTTATTATCTTTGTGAACGTTCAACAAATTTCGAAATTAGTGACGCCCTCACACGTCACCGATTCGATTTGAAATCAAAATCAATCGAAAAATATTCTTTAAGTCAGTATTGAAAATAAATAAATGCACTATTATGATATGTAATTGGCCCAGAACAAAGAAAACTCCCTAACACAGTCATTTGAAAGTCGGCTTAGTAAGTATTATGTGATTTTTCAAATGTATTTTCTCATAACTCTGGATTTAAACGTTATTAACCACGCGTTTCAAAGTTAAATTTTATTAACGTGTGCATAGTTACATTTTAATTCAGTGGTCCATAAATAAATTAATTAATGCACAGAGTTATTGTTCTTTATTCCAAGTTTGAACTTAAATTCCAAAATTTCGTCTTAATTCCTTGCAAATAATCAATCTTGAAGTCATACTATTTTAATTTCCTTTTCATTTTATTAAATTTACAGAAACAATACTTACATGAAGTCAAATTATTTTGATCATAATAATATGATAGACTATTTTAATCGTTTAATCAATTTATCGTAATTCAAGAACTGTTTTATAGTTTGTTGTTTTTAGTTATGCACAAGCCACTCCCCTACCCGTCTATAAAGTACGACATTACTGTAGTACATTATCACGAACAAAACTACCGGTAATTTATAGGCGTGACCTGTCAAAACGACAATAAACGAATGGACAAAATATTGTAGAAAAGTTTCAGCTCCAGCATTAGGATAGGTTAGGGTATAAATATAATTGATATAAGTGATATAGGAGGCGACAATGCTAATGAGTTAATAAATATAATCGAATGATAAAACAAATTTACGTGCAAATATATTTGTTAAGTAAACTTTACTTTTGTGGAATCTAATTTCAAAATTGGTAATATAATACTATAAAAGCTAGGTTGCTCTTCTAAAGTATTATATTTGTTGCAGAGACCATTACTTCAGTGTCCCTATTCCTGAACTCGAGTGAGGCATTTGATTTTTTAAATCATATCTGACGACATTGAGTATTCATGTTATGATCTGTTTGTAATTAACAAATTCCTTCCCTTCAACACGTATGGAGAATTTATTTTCCATATTTTTAACTGAATTGACTAGTTTGAATTTGAAAACACCTCAAAATGTAAATTTTCGTTTAAACAATTTCGTTCTCTTCGATAACAATAATATTATTAACTATTCGCTAACCTTTAGTTAGTGAAATGTTTGTCTAAGTAGTCTACAAGCAGTTCAAGTTTCTGTGTCCGCAGTACCCTCGTTTATCTTAGCCATTCGACTATCATTCCCAAGGAAGGGCATGCGGCCGACTATAGAGACCAGTGCCAATCTTTACAATGTTCCCTTTGTGCCGTCTACAGTTGTAGACAGAGGTAATTCAAGGTCAAGCAAACGACCTAACGATATTTTGGTTGCTTTTATTATCCTTCAATACAGCTTTTTTCTTTTTTAAACATAGCTAAATTCGATCATAAGCGAAGATGTGTTGGAAAATCAATCAGGATCTGACTTTTTAAGCCTTCATATCAGTAAATTATTTTATATTAATTATCTACCTCAGGTGTAGATGACCGCAATCATCACAGTGTGAAAAAGCAGCAGAACCTCAGGCGCCGGATGTCGGAGTATGTGGACATGGTGAGGCAGAAGCTGCGGCGGGACAACGACGACTACGTAGAGCGCGACCATCTCAAGCATTCGCTGTTCATTTAGATTTCTAATTATATAATTATAAGCATAATAGTTTCTTTTTAATAGCAACCTACCTGAATGTTACAATGCTTCACACTGTATTATTCGTAGTGTTATGACTTACGTGTGAAATATAAAGTGTCTTCCATCGCTATATCTTCCAAATAACGGATGGTGGTTGAGGCGCCGTTGTGTCTCAACACTTATCCTTAAATTGTTGTGCTGGGTCTGGGTATTCTTTGTGGCCGTTTCATGTATGTTTGCAAATCCCCCCACGATACAGGATTGAAAAAGTCTACTTGTCACAAGTTATTTGAGGACGGCACGAGTTTGTCACATTACAATATTAAGCAAGATTATTTTATGACTGACGACTTTAACACGAATCTGCCTTGGTTTGTCAAACTAAAAAGGGAGACAACAAATTCGAATGAGATCAAAGCATAAAATAAAGAAGCTAGGGGAAGATATGTTCCAAGTCCTGAGTATATAGGTTGCAGAGACTCGTGATCCAGTCTGCTATTTTTATTTTAAAAAGAGCGAATACTTTTGTACCTTTCCATTTCGACTTGTTAAAAGTCTCGAATATTTCAGTCTATCAGTGTCCAGGAGTAGAGGTCACCATCCTCATTGTGAGTGCAGACAATGTAGCTCGATGATCCACACCACGGCGGCCTCGTGAGATGCTTCTACATCATTGGCCGGTTTAACACTCACTGAGGAAATACGAAAACACGAATACTGACATTTTTTAGGGTTCCGAAGTTTATGACTCGGAACCCTTATATGTACATAGATTCGTCATGTTCGTCCGTCCGTCCTCGACTTACCGTCTAAACGGTAAGTGCTAGAAAGATGAAATTTTGCATGAAGATGTGTTGTAATTACGTCGACAAAGTGCTACAATAAAATTATGAAAAAAAATTTTATTTGGGCTAACTCCCCGTAAAATGGGGATGATATTTTTTCTTGCGGCTACCCCATAGCGTGGGGTGTCATTAGATAGGTCTTTTAAAAACAATAAATGCTGTTTAAGATGATTTTCATTTAGATATCCGTTTGCGAGTAATTCCACTTTAAAAGGCACTTTTTTGTAAAAACAGGGTGCCTCCCCCTTTAAAAGCTAAACAGCTAACTCAAAAAATCTGGAAAAATGTGTGATGTGGTCCATATAATTAACTTTAAAGGAAAATGATAACGGAATAGATGACTTTGTTAGTTCAGGAGTTATAGAGGTTTAACTTGTAAAATGCGCCCACTTGGAAAACGACATAAAAAATTAACGCGAAAAATTGATACGTAAACACAACAATAATCTATTGGATACGATTTTAAATCCACGTACCATTATGGGTGACTGAGGAACTCTTTCATGTGCGTGGCCTGACAGGGACTTGGCCAATTTTTGTGTGGGCATATATTACTGCCCCGGTCGTGTCGGCCCATTCGTGCTTTAATCAGTGTGACTCTACAATCTTGAGGTTTATTAAGTCAGACAGTTTTGTTCTGAAGCGTTTTATTAAGGAAATTAATTTTAAGATTTTAAATGAACAGGAGTAATGAGAGCCATCAAAGCATTTTGAGAATAATTCGGATTGATTGTGTATCAAATGCGCAGACCAGGCGAAGCGAAACGCAGATTTACCGTGGCACGTAACGAAATAGACAATTACCTGTTATCTGTTACTATTTAAGCTCAATGTATTACGATTACATACACATATACGCGATGTGGCGCACTCTGATATTTATTCTTGCCGCGGTGAGTGCTGGACAAAGTTAATATTTAAAATAAATCACTCATAATATAAAATTACGGTATGGAAATTAACACGTCCTTTGTAAACTCTCGTGGAGCGAAAATGTATTCCTGTAAAGTACTGTAACCGTTTATTTTATAACTGGCTGTTGCCTGTAGCTTCGATACCGTTTGAGACGTAGAATCCATCACTAGAATTTCGTACCTATAGTATATGTGTTTTACGTGATGTCATAATTTATTTTACAAAATTTAATTAATATTATCAAACAGGCCCATCGGACGATTGTTTTAATTTCATGTCTGTAATACAAAGTACTGCTAAAATAATGAGGCTTGCAATCGCGAGGTAGTTGCACGCAACAGTCGCGATCAGACTGAACGCACTGAACTCTATCTGAAGATAAGTTTGTCACTTAGTGTAATCTAAAGATTTACAAATACTGACTTGTCAACAGCTCCAAACCGTCAAGGCTTTGGAAGAGGTATGGTCACAAACCGTCGATGTAAGTTTATTTACAACTATTTTCGAATTTGTTTTGATAGAATACTTTATAGAAAACCATCTATCACAGTTTGCTATTCGCAATAATGATTTGTTTGACGCTAACCCTCTGACATCAGTTATATAGTAAAATTACTATGTATCTAAAAGACAAAGAACTGAGAAATCTAAGCATTACATGTGTGTAGCATCCACTGCGGGACATGAGCATCTCCCAAGGAATAACACGTAAACAGTTTGTTGTTTTTTGTTTTCAATCGTTGGCAGCTCTGTTACGCAAGTAGTCCCACAATCTGGTCAGGAGGCATTCCACACTACGTTGGTTATCCAGCGGTTGTCCAGCCCATTACCACTTTAAGCCACTAACTTTCAAAGCTATGTTGGGTTTTTTAAATATACAGAAATAAGTTCTCTATATATATGGAAGCTTTTTTATAAATAGATAAAAGTTCAACAATATTTTCAGCCATCACCGATATCCAACATCGAGCTGCTCATTCCGCTCACGGTATCTGAAGTTGAAGCACGTGAAGTTGACGGAGAAGACTCCGACGAGGAGCGAGTCGATCGCGATGAGCCGTACAGTACCATTCCTATGTATGAGTTTAGTTTGGACAGAGATCCTTTTCATGACAGTAATCGCGCTGTACTGAGTTCTGCAAATTTCCCGAGTTCATCACAACCGGAACTGATACCTCATCGGTCGTGGTATTTAAATAACATACACCAGCGTGAACAAGACACGGGAACAACGAAACAGGTGCTTCACAAACGAAATGAGGAGTCTATTGACAGAGATACAATGGAAACGTTACAAGGCTGCAGGGCACTGGCTGCAACACAGCGCATCCCCGAGGCGCGCAAAGTGCTGTTGTACTTGTGCATTAAGCTGGTTGATTATCTGAGGTCGCCCTGTGATTGCTGCGATAAGAAGAAACGTAAGAAGAAAATAAGGTCAGGAGCGAGCATGCCCTGGTTCGGAACAATGAGTAATAAACGTCGTGAGAGGAACACAGAAGCACTTGATGACGACCAAGATAGTAGGTAAATATCGGGTACCAACATGAAAATGAGTTATATTACTTACTAATATATTAAACCGAGCTTATAGTGAGTTAACTTTAGTAGGTTTAGCACCAATCAAATTATGGCTAGATAATGTTATATTGTTGTATTCTACAACTGCAACTCATTTTCTCGTCACATGGATTCCACTGACGTCTCTCGCGACGCTTTGTATTACTAAGACATATCGAGTAGGTGTAAGGTAGGGTCACGCAGGATTGAAGATTAAATTTAATTAATCATCAACAGACAGAAGACCAAGAATGCTGTCATTTTAGGTTACATTAAAGTAAGCTAATTTTTAGTTGGCGTTTTCAATTATTGAAATACTTTTATTGAACCGTTAATCAATTATAAAATAAAGAAAAGATAGGAAAAATACTGGCAACGGTACTTATGTAAGGTGTAAATCTTGATAGAATCAAAGGCGAGAAGCTGTACTCTTGGAGCGCAGCTGCGCACCATTTCAAGCCGAATCCCTTGTGGTTCCTACGCCCGACTACTTAAAATTTATTATTGAAATTAAAACTAATATGAGATGAGGGGTATTATTACTGTTATAGAACATTTTATAATCAATAATGTGGAGCTTTGTTGCAGGTTGGAGCCGCGGGTTTTTGTTTAATATACTCTTTCATAATTTTATCGATATTTAGAAGATAAAAATGTAAACTGTACAGTGCACTCAGGAAGTAGTTGTCTCATCATCATCATCATCTCAGCCAAAAGATGTCCACTGTTGACATAGGCCTTCCCGCAATTTCTCTACAGCAACCGGCCTTCTACTGCTTGCTTTTAAAGGCTTCCAGCGAATTTCACCCGCTCATCAGACCACCTTGTGGGAGGGAGGGGGGAGGGGGAGCATACCGACGCTGCTTCTAACGCTGTCGGTACGTGGTCTCCACTCAAGGACTTAAGTATTTATCTATTAAATTATATTTTAACATCAATTCTTTTATTTGTTATAAAAAAGTTGTTCCTACGCAGTACATACTCGTTTCATACATATTGTTACCTTCGAGTTTTATAAATAATGTAAATTATTATTACATATAAACTAGAAAATAACTCTGTCTGTCTGATCATCTTTATGGCTTTATCACTAAAATGATTTCAATATAATTAGGTGTAAAGATAGAATATATCATAAAGAAGGACATAAACCACCTTCTGTTGCGATAACGTACCTTTACGCGGGCGGAGACGCGAGCAAAGTTAGTATTAATTGTTTTGAAAGTCTGAAGTACTAAATAATCAAAACCCTTTTTCGTAGGACAGCCATATCAAGCCTTAGAACAAAACGTAAAATATAGATTTTTACCGGAATTTTTAAGGTTTCGTTCTCTCGAGTCTCTATAAACTGTAGAGTAGCATATGACGGGATATGAAACGAAGAAATATATTTATATATGAAATTAAAAATGTCTTCACGGTTTTCAGAAACGTTATGTGATTGTCACCGAGCCCGTATACCCTGGACTACAGCCAGTGCAGTCTGTTTGTAACGTTAGGTAATTCAAAGGTGTGTGATGCGATGTCACGAGACCGCGGTAATTTTTGTAATCCGTCTAATTGGTTATCGCGCAGATTATAAACCACTATGTACAATGAGGAACTTTATTAATTAAATATTTCAGCTTTTACTACTTTGACGAGCAATCACACACAATATAGTGTTGTAAATAAATAATGTTCACAAACAACTAAAGTGAACTTGTTATTTAATTATTTATCTGTGTTTGACACCTCAGGGCGTTTCTGTGAAATAGTAAAACTTACTACTTACTTTAAGATATTTCTTTAATGTTAAACTATCTGCGGTGCCAATGTTAATAAAATTTGAAATAAAGACCAAAAGAAGAAACATTTTTGTTCTCCTATGAAGAGGTTCACTGACACCCAAGTACGGACTTCTTACAGCAGTTACAGCAGCGCGGTAGCATGAACTTTGGTTTGACTGTCTCGAAAAACTTCCTCTTCTTCTGATACAAGCTCGCGTTAAACGCGGGCATGATCGTTTCACCCTTACTATTGTACTTGGGTCCCTCGGGCCAAAGAATGTGACGGTAACAGAACCTGCCTTTCAAGCGCAGATCATGAATGTAAGCACCTCTGGCGGGCGCCATGTCTAGTTGGTCGGCGTTGGGAGGTACCCGTACGGGCCCCGGTGAGCGTAACGGGAGTATGGCAATATTGGGTGCATGGCGCGGCCGAGGTCGCGTGGTGCTAATGGTCGTCTCCTCCGTCATCTCGGTAGTCGTCTTCTCTTCGGGCTTAGTCCTCATCACGTTTTGCAAACGTAACAGTTTAGCGGGAGCGCCCAGTTCGATTTTTGGACTGCTAGTGTATTTACGAAGTTTGTTGCTTTTTTCTATCAAAACCTTCCACCTGTCTACATTCTTCCGATCTGTATTCATAGTCTTGCCCTTATGGGAGTTGTGGGAACGTATTGATGCATGCTCGTGTTTTTTCCTAGGACGAAGACCATCTTTTACCGCGCTCCTAAACTCCGTCGTGACCCCGGTAGGAGTGGCGGGCACAATATCAGTCTCGTGATCCGTGGCTTCTACAGCGACTTGATCTGACTCATTGAGTGCTCGTCTGGTATCTATCCGCGCTGGTTTCCTTTGCTCGACGCGGTCGTTAGTCGCATAGTCATCAT
This sequence comes from Phragmatobia fuliginosa, assembly GCA_932526445.1. Classification (NCBI taxonomy): domain Eukaryota; kingdom Metazoa; phylum Arthropoda; class Insecta; order Lepidoptera; family Erebidae; genus Phragmatobia; species Phragmatobia fuliginosa. Next base: position 13,984,199 of record OW052081.1, on the reverse strand, counting down.
TATTCCTCCGCAGGCTTTCTTTTATTACTTCCACAAAGTTTTTCTTCGTGATTATCGGGGATTTAATGTCTGTAACGTTAAGTGTATTTGTAACTACAAAGTGTCCTAGAAAAAGGTTTTGAATCTACCTTTTAATCTATGGAGGAGTTAGAGATTTTTGTCGATTTTGATATGCAACCGAATGCAACTAAAAAATAACTGAGAAAGAGACCACATTAGATAATTTTTAATTTTGTAAAAATATTATGAAGGGTCTGCCTAGATTATGTAGTTAAGAAGGCAGGTACTGTGCTGCAGTTCACTCCATGCGGAAAATAAACACATGATTAGCACTGACCTGTGTTGCTGCTCAGCACGGTCGTCAGCGTGCCTATCTCGGCGTGCAGTGACGTCACGCTCAACACAACGCACACAGAAGATAGGGTGGCCCACATTGTTTTGTGCCATTTAATTCAACATAAACTTTACAAAGGCCCTCGTTTGATTACATTTTTATTAGTATAATAGTTTTTCAATAACTGGTTTATGTTGATGTTGTAAGCATTATTTTATCGCTGCGTTTATAACATTCAAATAAAATTATTTGAAAATATGGTTTTTGGTGTTTTTAGGTGATGTATTGTTTATCCTTCCTCCGTAAAAATATGGAGTTTTTAGTTATTCAGTTCAATTCAGAGTGCATAATAGTTAATTTTAGTTAATTAATGTACTTGAGGACGACGTAGAAAGCTTTTAAACAATATATTTATTTTTAGTTATTATATTTGGGATTGATCCCGTGTCATCGAATCGCTCCACACAAAACGATTACTATGTAAGAACTGTAAAGTAATTTGTGGTATAACGGGTGTGACGTCATTATCATAACGTTGAATCACATGTGAGTATTTGGTGCCACATTCTGCGACAAATGCACACTTCCCGTCACTATGCAACTGTGATTTCATATTCCATTGAACACACATGAACGGCAAATAATTTAACTCAGTGCATTAGCTTATATAACCTCTGTATGCGGTCATTTCTTACTTGTGGTAAAAGAAATCGACGATAAAAATCTTGTAACTTAAGGTCTTGTTTAGACACATACTTCCCCTATAGGCCTCATCGAAATACCAGCGCCCTAGTTCATCTAGGATGCATCACTTTTTCTTTTATCTCATCATCTTCCGAGTCTTTATTCCCAAGTTTATTTGGGGTCGGCTACTAGTTCAACCGGTTTTACCTGAATTTCAGTTTTTCCACGGAGCGACTGGCATCGGACCTCCGCAACCCTAAGGGAGAACTGAAATTCGAAGATTTAACTAGTTGTCAGTATATTTGAGGGCACTGACTTTCCAATAACAATTGCCATAGATGTTCATTACAACCGGGATCGACGGCTTTGCGTGCTCTACGAGGCACGGGCGTGAATCACCGCCAATTTTCCAAACTCCGGGCTGTTATTAGGAATTTCCTAAGAAAAACTCATAAACACTTTTTGGCCCGACCCGGGATTTGAACCCGTGACCTCTTGATTAGCAGTCAGTTTTTCTTTTATCTATTATTAAATCCCGCATTAGAATTATAAATCCTGTGTTACAGGGGACTTTACAAACATACATGGGCACAGACACAAAAAACATATTAAATACTCAGAACAACCATTTGTAAATCACACAAAGTGTTGTCCCACGTGAGATTTCTAACTCACTACATTTGGCGCAGTAGAAAGCGGCGTAGCGACCGCTTAAATCACTAGGCCAACCGAGCAGTCGTCACAGAAGGAGACCGAGTATGCTGAGGCATGCGTCCTTTCTGGTACTACAAAGAACACTCTGTACTTGTGGTTCACTTTTTTATACGAAATTTATACAAGAACAAGCCATAACGTCCCACTGCTGGGCTCGGGTGCGGGTTGGGAACAAGCAAGACACGATGTATATACGTAATCATGCCGTTGGATGTCTTTAAACCGCCCAAAGTTCTCCAACTAAGCTTCACGACTGTTATGTTATGAAAACAACCGGGACCCACATGCTTATGTCCTCCGAATCACGGAAATGCTCATAACATTTACTATCACAAACGGTCTGCCATCCAGGTCTGACCGCGCCATCATTGCTTATCTTCGGTGATTGTTTCCATGCATGCCAAATATTCATGAGCATGAGAGGATTACATCGTCAAATGGGTTGTGGTCAGTATTGTGTCTTCATCTTGGTAACGTTTGAATCCATGCTACGTCTAATTAACATCTGTGAGGCGCCGGGAGCTGCGCCATTGTGCGAGACCGGACAAAGCCCGACAGGCCGACACAATGCGGATATTGGCTGGACAATGGCGCAGGTTAATCGGTCGCACATCACACCGAACCTTGCGTTATTCAAGGGGATTTACAACTACTCACATTATGTTTTGCGCTGATAAGGTCGTGTGCTGTAACCACTGCAGAACACGCACCTAGTGTTGGATACAAATGCTATTCTGTTATAACGTTCAGTCTAAATTATGTGAAAGTATAATAATAATTATATTCAGTCTATACAATTTCTCTCACAAGAAACATCAATTCGCAACACGAAAATAGAGCAAATTAATTTGGATGGGAGACAGGAGCCTGTACCTACTTAGTAAATTTGTGTTACAGGTCTCCTGGCCTCTCAATCCTGGATAATAATTATGGCCTTATTTCCATAGTACAAATACACTAAATCGATATGGAGATATTATAAGTTAAATAAATTGATAAAAGTTGTGTATGTGTGTTGTGTTGTGTTAATAAAAAAAGAATAACCGAGATAGACTTTATCCGTAGACTTTAAAACACATATCCTCTCGTGGTTCTTCTCGTAGACCCCAGCTGGAGGTTTCGGGGTAACTTTACCAGGTCTACGGCCTGCCTAAGTAATCTTCCGCGCCGCCTGCCACTACAGGTGGGTCACTGAGTCTGGCCCGTCTGGGCCTGTTGGTATTTTCGTATTTACAAAAAAATATATAATAAGTACCTTTATATATTAGTTTTCTAGTACCGATCCATAATACAAGTTCTACTTTGTTTGTGACTATTTGACGAGTGAAATATGTCCGAAAATAGTTATTTATGCTCACAAACTGTACTTACCTGTGGAAAAGAGTCACCGCATGTAGTTTTTAGGACCCGTGATAAAGTAATAGCGATTTTACAAATCAATAAATTAGATAAAAGTTGCTTTTGTCATGTAATGTCTTATAATTCATAATGTATAGATAATTCTCGTATCACGTTGATGGTCACGTTGAACTCAGAAGTTATTCAACCGATTAGTACGAAAGTAGACGAAGTGCGTGCGACAGCTAGCTATAAACATAGTAAATACATCTTGTAATATCCGCACAGAGCGCGCCACATACTTGGATGATAATCACCGCAACTTGTTAAAGACGCAATGATGTTATAAAATAAATGCTTATAAAATTAATAGACTTATAACTACTTATTACACGTTAGAGTACTGCTTGTCTCTGATCACATTAAACCAATTAGTTTAAAGTTATTTTATATTTAAAAGCCGCCCAAATAGAGTTAAACAAAAAGTATCTAGTGTACACTAATTTCTATCTTATATATATCCTAACTTCCCCGACCGATTTTGGTCACGGTGACTTCTTCAACTGTGTCCACACTGTCTGGTGTGCTCCTGTATGGCTAATATAGCCGATCATATTGGGAAATGTTCGCGCTAGAAAACTCGGCGGCGCAGCGACTGTCCTCCAAGCTCTCGATTCTAGTCCTCAAAAAAGCCTTTGATCCCACTCTGAAGTCTCCATGTTGCACTTATTGATGTGAATGTGTGATGTGAATATCTTTATACCTAAGGAGTCCGACATGCTTTTGCTTGCCCTCTTCACGTTCACTTTGCCATTCTGGACACGTGACCACACCAACGGAGTTTTATCTTATAATATATTTTGCATATCAACATGAGGCAGAAGCAATATTTACCGCTGTAAAATAAATGTATACATTTCATTTCAGATAGATTTTTAAATTCGACAGGTATGGTAGGGAGAGTAAGTGTCTTGCGTCAGTGTCACATCCGAGTGATTTGTAGGTACGTAATGAAATGTGGTAAATGAGCAATCATGACGTTTTAATCTGTGCTCACTCGCTCGATGAGTGTCCTTGCACCGGCGTCATTCATGGTGGCCACGAGACCGGCGTGTTCCCGAAAGCGTACCTTTTTTTTTTCTGTGCGGAAATCCCCACGGTACCACCAGTTGGTAGCTATGTCGGACTCGAACTGACTAAAACCGCATGCCGTCTCGGGTACTATGAGTCGAGAAACCAGGTGTACCCGAAAGGAAGTCCCTGGAACCCCGATGTACCTCGGGCCATCTATGGTTTGCAGACGGCCCCCTACTGTGCGAGAACTGTTTGTAGTGTGTGTAACCATGTAACTATGTGTGTAGTCTATGTAATCTATATAATCTTGTTACAAACCCAGTTCCCCCTCTGCCAAATACACGCACGCGTGTTGTAGCGCTCGTGTTGCCACCCCGGCCTGCTTCTGCTAGGGTGACAAGTGGCCTCACCGGTCTCCCCCAGGCCTGCGCTTATGGAAGACGGAGATCATTTTGCGATCTCCGGCGCCTGAGTCGCCTACGGTACTTGGCCCGTTCCCGGGACTGGCGGGCCGGAAGAGTTCTAAACCTCTCCAGGTCCCGCTCCGCCATCTCCTTCGCTAGCATAACTTGCTCGCAGAAAGAGACGGCGGAGTTCCACGCTCTCTCGCTCCGTATCATGGCAGCAACCATGCTACCGAGCGAGAGGATCCCCACTCCGATGGCGGTCACGAGATCACGCTTCGGCTCCTCCCACGCCGGACATTCTGGAAACGTGTGGAGCGCCGTGTCCGCAGTCTGACCATTGGAGTGGTGGCACTCAGGCGTTGGCTCTTTACGAATCAGACACAGGTGATCACCGAAACATCCTTTTCCAGTGATCACCTGCGTCAGCCCATATGAGAGGCTCCCGTGACGCCTCTTGAGCTAAACCTCCATAACGGGTCTTACCGCCGCAATAACACCAGGCCCAGCGCTCGGTCGCCCAAATCGTTCCCTCCACTCCTCCATGAGGGCCTGGTGGGGCTGGGATTTCTGAGCTTCGATTTCCCGAATCTCAGGTCTCCGACCCCCTAAAGCGTACCCTCAGGTTAGTTCAGACATTTGCATAAATCCGCCATAAGTACCACAAATAATAGGCCAAAATCTTGTTAGTGTGTGGCGATTCATTCATGATTAGGTTGCACTGTCATCTCGCAGAAGGAGGCGGCGGAGAAGGCCCGGGAGGATAACCTCCATTCGGACCTGATCCGCCGCCGGCATCTGTTCCTCATGCCGCCTTAAGTGTGGCCGTGGGTGGACGGGACGGGTTTTCCCTCCACCCGCATTAGTTGGCCAGCCGCGAGGGGGCGGCGTCCTTGTGTGCCGGACGCCGCCTAAGAGAGGGTCGTCGAACAAAGACAGTGCCCGCATCAGGAGCGGGCAGGCGCTACGAGGAGTCCAGATGGATATCTCACCCTGGACTCTTCCCCCTCCTAAAAGAAAAGCGCAAAGAGAGCACACCGGGTGGTTTTTAGTCGGTTCGAGTCCGACATACCGCCCCACCGAAGAAAACTCAGGCGGGGTGACGGTCCATGACGATTTTCCACATAAAAAAAAAGTATTAGATACTCAAATCAAAAGTCTACGATCGACCTCGGAGGTTGTGTTTTGCTGTGAAAATCGCTACGAAGGAAAGTGTTGACGCTGGTTGCGTGGCCGCGTCGTGTGGTACGCTGACATAGTTTAGTTTATTGCATTGGACGTCATCTCCGCGCGCGCCTGCCAACTGGCACAACTTGTGGAATGATAAATTCCATTCTGACACTCGCGCGCTACTATAACGTATTCCAGGTGTTTGGTGTATGAATATGTAAACATAAACGTAATGCCTCGTTATTTACACTTAGAAACTTGGTGCAAGGTGAGTTATTAGAGATTTATAAGTCTTGTTAATTAATCTATTCATTTATATAAAACGTTGTACATATCTATAAAGGTGGACTTAATGCCATGAGGTGATTTACTATAGAAATATGATGCGGTAGTTGTAAAGATAAATATTGAGTTTAACAAAGTTCATAATAGTTAGGTATTATAAATATTCATGTTCATCATAGTGGAATGCTCTTCTACTTACGAAGTAGACAAGCAAAGCAAGTCAATGTTGTTATTTCTCGATCGCGTGTTATAACGTTACAAGCGCATCAGGAAGGCCGAGTCAAGACACGATTTAACATCCCCACTGCGAAAACTACAGACTTTCCCTCAAAGCAGTCACGATATTGAGGTATTTACTGGAAGAAGAAGCTTCGGAGATCGTCGTGGATATGGCGCTCTACGCGCTGGCAGAATGTCCAGGATGGGCGAAGTAAGCGTGACCTCGTGACGGCCATTGGAGTGGGAATTATCTCGTTTAGTAATATGATCGCGGCCGTGGCAGCGACCGGGAGAGGTTTAATACTCCCCGGTCCGTCAGGTCCGGTACCGTACACGTTCAGGCGCTGAAAGTCTCAAAGCCGAGAAGAAGAACTAGCAGAAGTAAACTGGTGTCGAAGCACGGCAGAAAGACAACATCGGGGATCCACTAAGAATGGAGTTATATACTTTTCTTGTAATATAACATGGTAAAGCTGATTCCCTGGTTACTAGTATCTGAGACGGCGTACGGTTATTGGAAGATTTGAGTCCGCTAGTACCCATATGGTATCCGGAGACATTTCTGTACCGACAAAAAAAAATAGGAAGTCGTATCGATTGACTTGAAATGTCGATTAGGGACTTAAGGGTCTACATAAAAGAAAAAAAACAAAGTATTTTTTTTTATGATAAAAAATATTGCGAGTTTCTGTGTGAAGTCCACACACATGGTGGTGAGGTGCACCGGTACGTCGGTAATATGTGCCGCGAGCGCTACTTACCATGTGCTATCGCGGCCCGCTACGAGTCGCCGAGCGACGAGGACACGTACTGCTCTAAGGGCGACTGCACACGGGATCACCGCCTATGTTAGGTTATTATATTCTGTAATAAACACTCTTATACGTTAATTATTAGGGGATAAAGCGTCTCTCAATAACCTGGTGTAGCGAGTTATTATTCATATTAGATATGTCTCTTCAGTGCTAAAGTAACATTAAGAAAATGTTATTTCCGTGTATTAGCGTCAACGTTAAAGCAAATTGTAGAGACTAACATACATTATCATATGAATTTAAATATGTTTGTTTATACTATGAAAAAAACTACCATGTTAATAGAAACAATCTACATCTGTACTTCTTCCTAGCCTTAATTCCAATTTTATTTGGGGTCGGCTACTAGTTCAACCGGTTTTACCTGAATATCAGTTTTTCCACTAAGCGACTGGTATCGGACCTCCGCAACCTTAAGGGAGAACTGAAATTCGAGGGTTTAACTAATAATCTACATCTGTACGATCATTGCAATTCCTGCACTCCAACTTCAAGCTTGGTAGTGTCGACTTAATATAATGTGTATGTAAATATATATTATACTGTGTTTATACATATTATACGTATATAGAGTGTATGTTTGAGTATTTTTATATAGATTTTGTGTACTTATGTTGTGTGGTGTGTGTCATAATAATATGTTACGATGACTCCACCACGTAAAGATTGATTGGATGAGAATTTAATTCGCCGATGGACGAAAATAGCTACATAGGTTGAGTAAATATACTAAATATAAAATTCTGTTATTGATTTATCTTTACCACAAACAGACTATATATTATTTTTTAAAAGAAATACCAATACGTATTACATTTACAGGACTTTAAGAAGACGTATCAGTAACAGTTTTACTAAGCTTTCTCTACCGACAAATTCGCTTCATACCTTCTATGCGAGTAGGTTGATAAGCCCTCAACATTAAAAATTCCACCATGTTCAACCAAGTACAGTAATCTCCAGCTCGTCTCACACCTCCGTGAGTGTGCAGTGAACCTAACAAAGAGATTGGCTTCGCGCTATCAGTGCAGGTTAATGCTATCGCTCGACACAACCTCTCCGCCTGTCTCAGCGCCTGTCTATTTTGTAATTTTTAAAAGAACCTGTTTATTATTGAGCCTTCGAGGTACATAAAAAAGTTATAGATTCTTATAATGTTACTTTTATAGATAATATTA